>CAVNYN010212805.1:0-156583 GCA_963692815.1 Nyctanthes arbor-tristis
TCTTCTTAAATTCTGAGTTATTTAATTCTCAAAAGTTATGCCTCATTCAAAATCTTTTATAAGTTTCTGCAAAAGTAACTTGTTTACACCATTCAACATGAAAGTATAACTGCATGCCTCGTAAAAACTAATGAAAATTGTTTTTTAGGGGAATACAATTCAAGGAACATTATGGGAAGAATCTGTTAGTGCTTTTGAGAAAGATCTTATTCCAGCAAAAACATATCTTATCTCAAATGCTCAGGTGAAAAAAAACTTCAGACCGCTATGTATCTTATGTTGGACCAATCCAATGGAATATACCTCGAACTACCCGAGATGAACTCACCAAAGAAAACAACAGATCTTTCTTGTTGTCAAAGTTTACCTTCATCTCTTTCCATCAGCTAGCAAACTATATGGACAAGGACAATAGTATAGGTACTTATTCTACAAGTTTTTTACTTATTTTGCACATTTTAATTAACAAATATCTTATTTCACAATTTCTGCTTTAATTTTTGCTGTTCACATTCCATTTATGTCACTTATATGTCATTTCCACTTTTTCTTCTTTTAAAGCTCTTTTCTATCTATGGTCTCATATATGTATAACTGACTTCTATTTTCATTGTTTTCCTTTTTGTACTTAGGTGTCATTGGAGCAGTAGTGGACATTTACCCAAAAAGATTGACACACACACAAAATGGACCAGTGTATGTCCAAGACATTGTCCTAATGAACAAAGAGTACGTTATCTACTCTTTCTTGAACTTTTAGTTATAAAAACTACTATATGCTTCTGATTATAAATCTGAAAATCTTTAATAGATTTGAAACTATGATGTTAACTCTATGGGATGCTTACATCGACACCAAAGATGCAGTACTAGCTCAACAAATAGGACAACGGCCTATTGTAATTGGACAGAATTTAAGGGTTACCTCATTTAATGGTATGTATTTATATCATCAGAGTTCTTACTATTTTTCTATAGGTACTAATGTAGCCATTTTTCATGCAAACAAATAACAAGAATACTTTTTAACACTCAGCATAACAGCTACTTTTACATCAATGGGGACTTTGAGGGAGTTGAAGAATTTAAATCATGGTACATATTACGAATTAAAACCTCTTCTATGCTCAAGATTAACATACTATTTCGCTAACATTTAAGCAATACTATTTCATTGATAAATCTTTAAGGGTTACTGCCAACACATCTAAGATAAATGATGTTCTTGGAGTGAAACAAGCTATAGCAATTACCCCATCAAAAGTGTCAAAGCCCGTACATGAAGCGTACATCTGCATTAAAGAAATTCAATCATTGGGACCTAAGGTAGTGAACTTCACTTATTTTACTACTTTTATAGGCATTTCTTTCTTGTATACTCTTTTGATGCATCTTTTTAACTCTCATATCGTCAACATGCTTACATGATTATAGATCTAAACAAAGAAAAATTTTTGGGTCAAAGGGTCTTGGTGCAGAAAATGTCGCTTTGGTTTTTAGCATGTAGTATTTGTCACTGAAGTTCAAGTGCATATAATCTAGGTGATATCTTTTTGTGTAGATACTGTAACAGTATTTCAGCTATAACAATTGCAAGGTACACAATTACTTGGACTACTTTACATAAAAATGCACAATGGTTGGTTCATCTTGCTTAACATGTTAGCTATTGCTTATTTTCACAAGAGCGACAGCAGAAGTGGAATTACAGGATTCAGGTGGCAATATTCAAGCTTCTATGTGGGAGATGTTGTTGACAAGTTTTTCCAATGTTCAGCAGAATCAATTATGATGAACAATGCATCAGTATCAACTAACTTATTCACTTTACTAAGATATATTTATATATTCACTATGCTTAATTTTCCTAACTATACTTATTCAGGAAGATGAACCTGTTAATCATCATATACGGATGCAAATTGATGAAGATCATGCTTTTTACTTGAAAGCAACTCCAAGTGCAACCACTCCAGTTGACCGTGGAAAAGCAAGTTCAGTTCATAATCCTACTTCAGATTTCAAATTAGAAGTTGTTTTTATTGCGGAACTAGAACCAAGTCAAACAATTGAGCCAACAACAACCTACATGAATGATGAAACCCCAATCGAAAAAAGCACTGATCTACCTACTTCAGTAAAGTCACCATTTGCAACGAGAGCACTTTTCCAAGATCCAACAGAAGTCAAAATTTCGAACAAGAAAATTGAAATAAGACCACAGCAAAATCACGCAAATGTTAGAAAAGAAAAGCTTCTCTAAGTTCATCACAGCAGTACTTCTTTTTGTCTAAAAAAATAGTGTTTTGTTAGAAAAATGATGACAACCCAAGAGAAGAAAAGATCCCCTAAGTTCTTGGCACATAATTTTCCTTCACTTTTGTCTAAGTGTTTTGTCCAGGTGCCAAATCAGAACCTTCACCCTTCAAATTCATGAACCATATATGCTCAATAATTGTATTTTACCATTTTGCCATTAACGTAACTATTAGAATTGAATTTCAAATCATGCATTTATGATTTGGATTCCAATTCATCCATATGTAAATACTTTATCTCCTAAAAGGGCTCTCTTTAATTTGAGATTACATATTCAGTTACTTTGGTTAAGCAACAAATATGTTATGTTGACTGAAATGAGGAAACAAACAAAAGTATAAACATGGTACGTGCAACGCACGTACGCTTCACTAGTTTTAAAGAAAAAGGCTCATGAGTGGTATCGACTCAACTTGATAAAAGCTCAAACCAAGGACGGTGTAAATCCTATTTTTGGGGTGGTTTTGGCTTTTTTGGGGGGGGGTGGGGGTAGATGGGCAAAGGCTAGCCAAGATTTTAAGCTCATGAATCAACTTAACTTCAATCGTTTACATCTTTAGTTCTAGTTTTGTTAAATTTTTCAAGGATCCCACTTGGGGTCCGTTTGGCTACAATTATACTTGGTTATACTTGATTTTGAATATAAAAATGTGCTCCTCACGCAAATCTAATGTACCCTATCAAATCTACATGGGGTGTAAGTTTTTGTAGTTTATACCTAACAAATTTATAATTCAAAACAATTATAATTGGTTGTCAACAAACCTTGAATATACTGCATGTTTGTCCCTATAGAAACGACTTTCGAGAATATAGGTTCAAAGATAGTACTCCATCCATCCCAAATATATAGTCTACTATTCTTTTTGGGATGTCCCAAATATATAATCATCTTTCTTTATTGATAAGATTAGTTTGCATTATTTTATTAATTTACCTTGATTTAATACTTAGTTAAAACTATCAAATTTAAATTCTATTCACTAAATAAGGGTAAATTAGAAATACGGATTGTAAAATATATGTTTCTAATACAATTCTTAATTCACGTAAAGAAGCAAAGTGAATTATATGTGTGTGTATATATGTGTGTGTGTGTATATATATATATATGAGATGGATGGAGTAATAATATAGAGAATTGTGAAGAAACAATTTTTTTGGAAAGTTCGGTAAATATGGAAATTAATTTGATTATTAGCAGCCATTGAGTCCTTAGCCCGTTTAGTTCAGGGCTAAGGTTGAAAACCTAGTTCAATTCCGTCTCTATATTGGGGGTTTATCTGCATTATATTGTTGTTTGTAGTCTCCTCTATAGGGTTTGTATTGGATTTATTTGTGTTGCGATTTAATAGGGCATATATTTCTACGTCTTTGTACTATTATGATGCAGATTCAATTATACTATAAAAAAACAAAGAAAATTGATTATTAGAAAATTAGTGGGGGTTCGCAAACCATAAAATAAAATTAAAATGAAAGGGTAAAATGCTATTCTTAGGGAAGCTTCTACAAAATGATTTATAAAAAATGGTGATTTTAATATCTTACCCCTATATTATATAACTAGAGAAAAATAATTTAAAGCCAGTGATGCAGTTAGAAGATGGTCGAATGGGTATTCAAAATTTGACGACTCATAGCTGAAATACTAATTTTTATTTTCTACTTTTCTAAAGGGTAAAGAATAGCATTTTTTTTTTTCAAAAACAGGGGTGGCCACAAATTGTGGTGGCTATAAAGACTTGGAGTTCCATCTTTAAAGGTCAACTTGTTAAGAGAAATAGTCCAAGTACTTTATATGTTGGTTTATATTTTTATATTTAATCAATGTGCAATTTGTCTCTTAACATGCCCCACAAGATGGTGGCTCGTTGGAGCAGACCAATCTTGAAATCTGTGTGCTCATTTGAGTCTTAACCGGATTGAATTGCTCGTTTGAGCTTGATAGGCTCTGATACCATATAAAGACTTGGGTTCCATCTTTAAAGGTCAATCTGTTGAGAGGAGTAGTCCAAATACTTTATATGTTGGTTTATATTTTTATATTTAATCGATATGGGATTTATCCCTTAACAGTGTCCACCCCTAGCTCCGCCACTATTTAAATGTAAGATGGTGATTTATCATGTTTTCTAAATGATTTTGTAAACCCTCCTTATAAATAGTAGGACTTGTATAAATGATTCGAAGATTATATAAGTAACATATGCGGATCCTATAAAATGCATGGGGTCTAATTTCATATAGGATTAACTACACTTAACGTCCTCAATCTTTAATTTTCCTTCTGTGGGTCTTCAAGCTTTAATGAAATCCCCATTTTAGTCCCTCTTGACGAAAAATGTCTAATTCTTTAGTTAAGTTGGGGGGCTGCCATTTCCGGCAGCCATTGGGTTGCCGCCCAATGGCTGCCGGAAATGGCAGAAAAAGTACTGCCGAAGACTCCCCTTTTGGCTGCCATTTCCGGTAGCCTTGGGGGAGAGTCTCCCCTTGCTGCCATTTCCAGCGGCCAAAAGGGGGTAGTCTCTCCCATTTTTCTTTTCTTTTTTTTTCAAAAAAATTAAAATATTTAGTATTTATATTTTACCATAATGCCCTCAACTTAACGGAAGAAACAGATGTTTTCCGTCACCAGGGACTAAACTGGGGATTTCTTAAAATGTTAAAGATCTACAGAAAGAAAATTAAAGGTTGAGGACATGATCTGTAAATATTTTAAAGGTTGATGACGTTAGGTGTAATTTACCCTTTTAAGCTCTGAAAAATTATAATAAATGAATAATAATGATAAAAGAGCTCTTTTCAAAATTCAAGTTAAAAAAAAAAAAATTCTTTTGCTTTCAAAAAAAATCTTTTGCCGTTCAAACACACAAAAGATGTTTTGCAAGTAAAAAGGTAAAAAAATTACGTGAAAGGGAGAACTATATATCAGATGAATCATTTTGACGGGAAAGGAAGAACCCTGTGTAATCATATAAAGGCTTGTTCTTGGGAGGCTTTTCTAAAACTAATTTTCTGAAATTAAAATTTTAAGGAGAACGTGGTGGAGAATTAGAAAGAGCTCATGAGGAAATGTGAAAAATATTTTTTTATTAGAGAATGTGGTGATATTGAAGTTTGATTGGTGACCAATTTTTTAGTTAGATTGATCTCCAAAGAGCAAGCTTAAAGATAGCTTTCTCACCACATATTTCTATGGTATTGATCTAGAAATGGATGCTTGCTCCTTATCAGTGAATTGGAAAAAGTTTTTTACATTCAATTCTCAATAAGTTAAAATTCAAGAATCAAAGGATTATGTTATACTCTTTTTGCAGGTACAGGCATGGCAAGAGGAAGTGGAGCGTGCACATCAAGGTCAAAGAGATGCTGAGGGCAAGCTTTCCTCAATGGAGGCAAGTTCAGTTATTAAAGCAGCTAATATGTATATGCCGCATTCATGTATTATCTCAAATCTTTATGGCGCGACAACTTTTTCCGATTGCTTGTAGGCTGAAGTTCAAAAGATTAGGGTTGAAATGGCTGCGATGAAGAAGGATGCCCAACACTGTAGTCACGTCAGGTCTCACTTCTATGATTGCATAATCTTTTATCAACCGTCATTTTCATTTAAGTTTTATGTACATATTACTGGAGCAAAGCAATTAATATATCTTTTCTCAACTGTGATTTTCATTTAAGTTTTTGCTAGAAGGGTGAAGATAAAAGAGTTTGTTTATCCAACAGTAGTTTATTTTGGGTCAGGTCTTAATTTCTTTTCTTTTCTTTTTCTTTTATAAAATATTTTTGTAGATCAATTTTTCCATAAGATGCATATTTCTATTTTCAAATTCTTTCTCAATAAAGATGAGGGTGGATGTCTTTGAGCAGGAACACATCAAGCTGGAGAAGCGTAATCGTGAGCTCACAGATTTGTTGGTAGTTCTATGATATTCATGTTTCTGTCATTTACTATTAGCAGTTGTTGGTGACATGTCCGATGTCCAACTCTTAAATGTGGCATTCAGTATTACAAGCAAACACAGATGGAAACCATGGCTAGTGAAAAGGCTGCAGCTGAATTTCAGTCGGAAAAGGAAGCAAAGCTTACTCAGGAAGCGCATGTCTGCACTTGCCCGATTATGTTTACTGAACTTCCTTACCATTCTCAGTCATGATTATACAGATATTTATAGAGTGCAAATCAGGTTGCAGGAACCAAGCTTCTCGTCCGGCTTCATCCTCTTGGGAAGAAGATGCTGACATGAAAGCTCTTGAGTAAGTGCTATTTGTTTTTTGCCATCAAATTATGTACTTATGTTAAACGTAACTGCTATAGAATGAATAAATAAGTGAAATAAAACCTTCTGCATTGAATATGCTTTTGCTATAAAGGAACGAATTATTAATCTCCAAAAACAAATGCTGCATGATGAGATAGCAAAATATCCAAGATGGTTTATTTAAAGCATTATGTTATTCATTTCCTGATGTTTGAAACATCAAGACCGGCAATTGAAACAAGAGCCAGACCTGTTATAATATTTCCTTTTTAAAGAACTTGAACAACATTTTTGCAAAATCAAGAGCCAACACTTTTAAGCACATAATGGGATCTTGTGAATACTTGTGCTTGAGATATTTCCTCTCGTCGTGCATATGTTCTGTACATGAATTTTTAGTTTATTTTGCTAAAAGAAGAAGCTTATTTAAATTGTAACATTTATAGAGGAACATGACAATCTTGGTTTAAGGTTGTAAATGCTGGTGGAGAATTGAATTATTGAATTATAACGCATATCTTTTTCTCTTCATAATTTAATTTTTAGCCTATGTATCCACTGATTTATGTGATTGAAAATCAAAATTGAGGTGCCCCTTTTTTTGTGAGTCACGTTTTGTGTCAAATCATAGTTTCATTCATTAAAATTCACAAAATGGCTTAATTCTTTTTGTGAATTTTTTGTTATATAAAATGCATTATTGTATTCTACGTAGCGAGTACTTGATATGGCAAGGTTTGTGGATCCAACAACCACACGGTTAATTTTTCATTGTTTAGATTCTTGAGCATAATAGGTAACATGTTGGGACAAGAGGTTATGAGCTGATATATCTCCTCCTATATATGAATATCAATCCATCTCCGAATAATTATTTAATGATGTTAAGTAAATTAGAAACTTGTCTCCATTATGGAAATATATTTTTACATTAACATAAGAATTTAACTATAATGTCATGCATGTCCACACTGTAGTTTTTTATGTAAATATATTTTTACATTAACATAAGAAGTTAACTATAATGTCATGCATGTCCACATTGTAGTTTTTCATGAGAATTCATTTTTCGAAAATTAATATTTTTGTGAGAGTATGTGGGGAAGAAGAAATAGGGTGACATTTGGAAAATTGTGAAAATAATTTTTAAGGGAATAATGTGATTGCTAATGAAATATATATATTAAATGAAAGTTTGTTTGGTACAATTACAATTTCATCTGGCGCAATTACAAAATATTTCCCGCTTAAAGCTCTATCTGTCACTATTGCCTAATCAATCTATTTTAATTTTTTATAATAAAAAGCTATAAGAATCAAAAATAAAAATTTCCTTTACTTTGTACAATTAACTTCTTCTAATATTGATTAGCCTGATTGAAAAGAAGAACATAATTTTTGTATTTACTATCTTCAAGTTTATATTCTTGAGAGCCAAGAATTTCAACAAAAATCACGCTTTGTTTTTTGCTCATAGCTACAAAATGAATAAATTGTAATACGTAAAATATTTATCCCTTCTATTAATATCTAACTAGATTTTTAGAGTTATAGTGTATATTTATATCGAAATTGATGTGTGAGTGCGGACATCATCTCCTAAATAAAGTATAATATATCAGTTGCATTGGATAAAATTACAAATTGATATGTTAATTACAAATCACCATGTAATATTCGTAGTAAAATACCTGAGCCTATAATTCTGGTCTCCTTCAAACACGTCGCGCAAGTTCACATGTTCAACCTATATAAAGTTTTAATAATTAGCAGTCAAATAATCATATCACAATCAAATATTACAACTATGAGTCTAGACTCGTACGTTGTATAGAAAGACTAATTTCAAAGAAAATCAATAATAATAAATAATAAAATATTTAATAGATACGTGTCATCGGATTTGCATAACAAAATCAATAAATATACAGTTTTGATTTAATATTTGATACGTTAAATTAATGTTTTATTAATAATATATTAAATATTACCCGCTTATGTACTCGATTAATGTTTTACTATATTTTACTTTTAAATCGTCTAACTTATTTAATGTTATTAGTTAACAATCTAATAATACATATCGGGCATGTACATACCCGTATCCCCTCGATACACATTCAGATAAAAATTTTCATACTCATAAAAAAGTACCCTCCAGACGTACTATTTTTATGAGTAAAATTTAAAATTTATAGTTATAATTAAAGTATCAAACAGGAATAGATTTGTAAAGAAATGTAAGTTAGACTTTTTAATATAAAAATGGACCATATATGTGGGAATCCAAAAAGAAAAATGAGACCAAATAATCAGGATGAAGGTAGTAATATTTTTGTGTAGCTCATTTTCTTCTTGTACATTTCATGTCTCTTTGTTCATCCTAGTTTTCGCAAAAATTCTTTGTTATCTTCGTGAAATTAAAATACCGATGTATGAATTCAAGACTAATTAATAATTAATTAGTATTCAACCTGTACGTTACATGGAGAGGTAAATTTCCAATTTTTCATATTTAAAAAAATTTATTACATAAATTGCAAAAAGCAATGAACAGTTGCAATAATAATTAAATCAAATGAAATAACATCAAATCAATCGATATTTTACATGTTTCACATTCTGTGAAGAAAAAAGACAAATTATTTGCATCCGCTACAAAAATATATATTAACAGTTACTCATTTATGTATTCGATTAATGTTTTACTATATTTTATTTTTATATCATTTAACTTATTGAATATTATTAGCTTCCAGTCTAATAATACGTACCGGGTATGTACACACCGGTATCCACTCGATACCGTTAACACAAAAATTTTCATGTTTATTCAGGAATCTAACCGGATTGGGGAATGTATTTTATCAATTCTACTTTTCATATGAAGTTATAACATTAATTAAATTGATTCTTTATTTGTTCTATAAATTTAATTTCGTAGGTTTATGAATTTAGAGACGTTGCTGACAAAATGACTTAAGACATTGTAGAAAAACTGACTTATTAATTATAATAATAGTTGATGGCAATTTATTTTTGTACAAAGTAAAGGAAATTTTTATTTTCGATTCTTATAACTTTTTATTATAAAAATTAAAATAGATTGATTAGGTTTTTTGTGGTGCACGTAAGGGGAAGAAGATATGAGGGGAAAATATTTGTAATTGTTAAGAATGTGATGGTTATTTGTGTCATTTTAATTTTCACCATTTTACTATATTTAAAAAATTGGTGAGATTAATAAATTAGCCTTCAAGTATATATGTGGTTAATAATAATATTTTCTTTGAATGAAAACATGTGAAAGTAGCAACATGAAATCAATCGATATTTTACAAGCTTCACATCTATGAAAAAATGACAAAAAAATTGTTTGCATTCTCTACAAAAATATATATTAATAGTTACCCGTTTATGTACTCAATTAATGCTTTACTATATTATATATTTATGTCATCTAACTTATTCATTATTATTGGTTAACAGTCTAATAATACGTATTCACTCGATAAGCGTTTACATAAAAATTTTCATGTTTATTTAGGAATCCAACCGGACTGGGAAATGCATTTTGTCAATTATACTTTCCATATGAAGTTATAACATTAACTAAATTGATTCTTTATTTCTTTCACAAATCTAATTTCGTAGGTTTATGAATTTAGAGACAAAAACAAAATGACATAAGACATTGTAGAAAAATTGACATATTAAATAGTGTAATAGTTGGTGGCAATTTATTTTTTTTACAAAGTAAAGGAAATTTTTATTTTTGATTCTTATAGCTTTTATTATAAAAATTAAAATAGATTGATTATGCTTTTATGGTGCACGTAGGGGGAAGAAGATAAGATGGGAAAAGCATTTATAATTGTTAAAAATATTATGGTTATTTGTGTCGTTTTAATTTTGACCATTTAATATATTTGAAAAATTGATTAGATTAATAAAAAATATATTGTCAATAGAATTATAGTTCAAGTATATATGTGCTTAATAATAATATTTTCTTTCAGTGAAAACACGCGAGAATAGCAATATATAAATGAAAATTGTTAACAAATAAAAAAGTTGGTATAATGTCTTAAACGCATTTTACTCTTAAGATGTAGGTCACGAGTTCAATCATTCACTATTCCATTTGTAACAATTTTTTTATTAAAAGTGACGGCTGGTGTAGTATGGTATTATAAGCAATTGTGCCAGATAGAGCTTTAGAAGTGAAAGATTTTCTAATTGCGCTAGATAAAATTACAATTGTGTCAGATAAACTGTCATTTAATACATATATACAGATTAAAATCTTTATAGTCGATTTGTCTTAGATTATATTTAATACATCCTTAACTAGCATATCTCCTTCCCTTATCCCATTCTATAGAAATCCTCAAATTATTTTCTTTTATTAGAACTCAATTCTACCTAAAATTCCTCACATTCTAAAATCCACAGCACAATCTTATCAGATTTTTTTATAATAACTTTTGAATAACACCATAATCTTCATCTAATTGAACAGCAAATTCTTTTATATATATATATATATTCATAATATACATTTTCAATACAGATATCCTAATATGTACAATGCAATTTTTTACGTTCTCAATACAAATATCCTTATATGTACAATGCAATTTTTTATATGAATGGATATCGAGAGGATACATGTATCATGGTAAAAATAATTATTCTGAAATTGTGCAACTTTTTTAAGGATTTTATTATTTATTTGTTAGTCAATACATAATAAAATGGGATATTATATGGTTAAAAGAGTATGTATAGTGGATATAATCTCATGGGTATGAAATTTTTATCTGAATCGATATCAAGCGGGTACATGTACATACACGTTTAATACACAATGTTAAATTGGTAACTAATAGCATTAAATAAGTTATATGATTTAAAAAGTAAATTAAAATAAATTAAATTAATTGTACAAATTTAATTATTTTCATACTACTTCCGTCCCATAAAATTGGTCCACTTTTCCTTTTTCATTTGTCTTAAAATATAATCCACTCTCCTATCAAAAAGTGGTTGGAATATTAATTTCCTTTTATAACCCGATTCAATGTGAACTTTAATCGATAAAATAGTATTATTTTAAATGGAATCTATATATCTATTAAAGCAAATTAGTCTGCGGTATTTTTGTACTACAGTTTTCCCTCCAAAACTGTGAAAAATGGGGATTTTATAGTCTTTTTGTTTATGTTTGGTAACGTGTGTGATTACATTGACTTATTTTAATTCCCAAGTTATTTATTTCTCTATTTTTTCAATTAATTAGGAATTATAATCCTTATCTATTTTTATCTTCAAATATTTTGATTAAATATTTTGTTGGATATATCTTATCTTCTTAAATATTTTGCTGGATTAATCTATATATTCAAAATTTTCTTGATTTTTTAATTTAAATTTTTTAATATATATGTCTTTGGTAGCAAGTATTTTGTAATTTATATCAGATTATTTACTTTTTAGCTAATATATTAATATTTAATTATTTTTATATGCTTTTAAAATAAGTCGTTATTACGTTACTTCTTTTATATAAAATAAATATGGTTTAATTAACGTTTCATAGTTTATAAAATTCCCGTCACAGTATAGTCACAGTGAAAAATAAAATGTTTAATTTCCTGAGGTACAAGAATGACAAGGGGTAGGGTCGAGATTGGGTATGCTACACCCATTAACGTATCCATTGAAAAAAATTTTCCCATCCCCACTTAAATCAGGGATGGGTCGGGGAAAGGCTGGTACATATAATTCATATTACCCATTTATTGGCGAATTTAAATATATTTGTATATTTTCATTTTCATTTTTTTAATAAATAGTATTCTAAACAGCTTTTTTGATAAGTTTTATCATCTTTTTACTTTTCAAACCATTAGTATTTTTATAAATTTTGTAAAAAAAAAAATTTAAATGGGCTGAACACTAGTAAAAATTATCATAACCTTCCTCGGCACATTGTTAAATTGGGTTGATATTTTTTTTAAATATCATCCCCGACCGAATTACCTATTTAGTCAAGTACTCCAGTTTTAATAAGATTGGGTACCCGTTGGCATCGAGTTTGTCTTTTTTTTTTCCAATTTCTACTAAGGTCACTTAATAACATTTCATTTATCATTCATGCACATTGTTATGTGTTCTGCTTTAATTTAAATAGAAAGCTATTAACACTTTGTTGAAATTATACTATCACAATAATTTGGTCAAATATGTCTTCCCCTATATATTGCGGATAATGATCATTTTACCCATTTTTGAATCAGTTAATAATATTTATTTATGTTATTATGTATACCATTTTTTTATTTTATGTGTTGATTTCATTTCAATTATTAGATTTATTGACATTGATGCAATTCTTTTGGACTATCTACTGGTGACAACGTTTCAATTACTGCAGAGAGCATATGAAAAGAAATTGATGGCTCGAATTTCTGCTGATGGTGGAGCTCTTTCCGTTTCACCTTCTTCATTTTTTTCCCTTTTTAAGACTAATTTTCTCCAATTTCTTGCATTAAATTCCAACTTTAGCAGTGGACTAGAGCTTGTGAATTCTCATCATTGGAAACGAAATTGAAAATGAAGAGGCTTCGAATTGTCATGAGTTTTGGCAAGAAATTTATGGCTTAAGTCCACTGAATAGGATGTGGCTACAAAATTGAATCAACCGGTGGGGGACTTCTTTCCTACTTATGGTTGTGAAATTGCATTTAGTGATTGAATGGGTTCACGGCCAACAACATTGAGGAAAAGAACAATTATTTTCTTTTGACTATATCTAATATGAAGCTCATTTATTTTATTCGAAGTGGGTCTTCTAATTATATTTAATTTAATTTTAGAGGCTAAGAAAAAAATAGAGATTGTGTGTATATGATTAACGACATTGAGGTCACTGACTTAAAGTGTTAAGAAAATAGTTGGGGGAATAAACTAACAAAAAATATATAGCTGTGCATGGGAATAAATTTGATAAATTATCTTCTTATACTCATTTTTTTATTCTATCTATTTAGTTTTTTCAATTTTGATATTGATCTTCAAGTAAAATTTATTGAGTAACATGACCATATAAAATTTAACCATTCAAAAAAAATTATAAAATTTGATATTATTTATTTTTTTAAATAATTCGATACATAATCTTCCCGTGCAACGCACAAGTGAGAATATATTATTTAATAAATGAAGTGTACATTAGGGATATATGATATTAAATTGTACATTTCCAATATTGTTAATTACATTTTTTTAATATTTATGAAATTTGAAATTGTACCATAGCATATTTTTATTTTACAGATAGTCCTAAAATATTAGAAATTTGTTCAAATATATATAAGAGAAAAAGCAATAATTAATTTCAGACATAACCATTAACATATCAACTTTGGATAAAAATTTTTGTCATATTATGTACAATATAATTATTATGCCTCTAACGATTGTTATTATAAAATCATGTTATTTTTTTAAGGATTATATTTGTTATTTGCTAAACTAAAATAACAACGTAATATTATGGGTACTTGCACAAAATAAACGAACCATCACCCAGCTAAAACGGTATATGGGGAAACGAAGTATTATCCGGCTAAAAGAGGTATGTCTAGGGTAATTTTTTATGGGTATGACAATTTTTTATCTGAAAAGGCATCGAGCGAATACGGGTATGCACATACCTGATACGTGTTATTAGACTGTTAACTAATAATATTAAATAAGTTAGATGATTTAAAAGTAAAATATAATAAAGTATTAATCTAGTATATAAGAGGATAACTATTAATATATTATTAATAAAACATTAACTTAACTCATCAAATACTAAATCAAAATTGTATATTTACTGATTTTGTTATGCAAAATCCGATGGCACATATCCGTTCAATATTTTATTGTTCAATATTATTGTTTTTTTTTAAATTAGTCTCTCGTACATCGTACAGGTGAGAGGCTAGACTCATAGTTATAATAGTTAATTGTAATTCAATCATTTGACTATTAATTATTATAACTTTAGATCTCTTCCGATCTCGTGTGAACTTAACAGGATGTGTTTGCAGAAGACCTAGAATTATAAACTCGGTTATACAACCAAATTTATACTCAATACTCAAGCATTTTATTACAAATAAATATCCAGTGGTGATTTGTAATATCACATATTGATTAATTCATAATTTTATACAATGCAACTAGTAGATTGTATTTTTAATTTATAACATGATGTCTAAAAAACACACTACGCACGGGTGAAAAAAACTAGTTTAATTTATAACAAGCTTTTTAGAAAATTTAAAATTTGGAAGCTTAGTGTTTTCCACAGTTGTTTGCCTACTGGTTTGAATCTCATTCGAAGGGGGACAAAAGTGAAATGTGCTTGTATTCATTGTGGAGAATTGGAATATATTGGCCACATTCTTTTCGAGTGCAAATTTGCCAAATAGGTTTGGAAACAAGTAGGGTTGTGGGTGTTTATTAAACTACATTGTGGATTATCGGATTTCAAGTATCTTATTTTTGCAATCTCATCCAAGGCGGAGGAAGCGCAGTTATGTCAGATTCTGAATGTGGCTAGGAATATTTGGTATGCTCACAATCAACTTTTTCATTGTGGGACAGTTATTGCTCCGAGCTTGGTAGCAGAAAGTTCTCTTGCCCTGGTGTCATCTTTTCCCTCTTCAGCCTCTAATGGACTGTCCAGAGAAATGAAGAAACCAGACCTATTTTGTTGGCATCCTTCTAGTGTGGCCTGGCTAAAATTAAATGTGGATGCCATGATCAGCATCGAGCAGCAGGAGTATTCAATGGAGGCAGCCATTAGAGATGACATTGGAGCTGTGCTAGGAATATATAGACAGACTTTTATTTGTACGCCAAGAGTCAAAAATGTTGAAGGCATGGCTCTTCTCTTAGGTTTGCAGTTTGCAAAAGAAAATGGGTGGAGGAAGATTCATGTTGAATCAAATTGCCTGAGGTTAGTTAATTGTTTATGAGGGGATATATAGTTTCTTCCTAATAGACCTCTTCTACGCGAGACTTTATAGCCTTTATTCGAGCTCGACTGTGGTTCTTGCATTCATATTCTCCATGAGGGGAATATGGTTGCCCACATGGTCGCGCCAAGTGCTTTATTTTCTTCTTTTTATGGGTCATGGACTAGTTGTATTATATTGGTGTTCAGATCGGAGATCGGAAGAGCGTCGTTGAAATGAAATGAAGTTGTTTAAGCTAAAATATATATATATATATATATATTGAATAGGTAAAATATATATATATAGTAGCTAAATATCTTTATTATCTATTACAAGATTATGTGGTTGTGTAGGATAAATTTAGCAAATTTTAGCCTCTTATATTTATATTTCAAAGCACATAAAAGAGAACCAAAAATAAGTAATACTTGTGAATTCAATGGAAAAATGTAGATAAATTAAAATTGTTTAATGAATTCCTATTTGGGAATTATATTCCCACCACACAAATTTATTTCAACACTACATTTTAAGCTATTTTCTTTATTTACTTAAATATCGATAGCTAAAATTACTATTCGTTAAAATATATTTGTGAAATTCGCAAGTGTACGGGTCGAACAAGTAATACAATAGACAATGAGTTTGGATTATCATTCTCACAAGGAAAAATTCAAGTACTGAATACCCAACTCACGCTTTAGTTGAAACAATCGAAATTTGTAGTTTGTTTTTTAAACAAATAAATAAGTAAAAGTAAAAATTAAGCAAATTAAGAAGAATAAATTATTTTTAAAGTTTCCTTTGAGATTTATGTGAACTTGGGACTCACAACTTCACCACCAATGATTCCCCTAGCTGCCCATTCATTGATTCAAAAAAAACCAATCCTAGTTAACGATCGAGTCTCAAGTAATCTATTAAGTACCCATCTCGAAGCTAGTTAATCATACTAAATTATGCCTCCTTACTTATCTCAAGGTAAGCGCGTTAACAACCCTCTTAAGTGCATTAGTAACAAGAAACTCATGTAAATATCTCCGAAGTTCAATCTACGTAACCGCACTAAGTACAAGCAAATCTCTTTGTCTTGTCTAAATTAATGTTCTCTATCGCCTAAATCTAATTCATGCATTCCTCTCTCGAGTTCAATACAAACCAAAAAAATCCACCCACCGAGCTCTAATAGGTGAAAGCAATTCAAAGCAACGACAAAGAATTAACTAGAAACCAATTTAACAAGTCGAATCAATAAACATACAACTAGGATTTATAACGGGGCTACATTGTTTGTCCCAAGAAAAAAAATTTAGTTACTTATGGAATTGATAAAAATAAGCACAAAAGAGTAAGAATACATAACCGGGTCTTGATGAATAAGGTCAGAGAAAAAGATTATTGCACCAATATTCTTCAATCCCAAACTCTTCTTCAAAAGCCGAACCAAACTTCAATAATAATCTCAAAGAAACTAAGCACTTTCAATGTCTATGTGAATGTTCTCGATTGAAAACTCATCTAGACATATTTATAAGAGGTTTAAAAGCCCTAAAAAGTGCTTAGAAATCGTAGAAGAAACCTACCAAACTAAGAATTTGACATAAAAAGGAAAAATAGAACTTTTTTTCCGACTGGTCATTACAACCGCAATAAAGTAAGTGAATGCAGCCGCAATGAAATAAGTGACCGATTCCCCAATTCCCTCGTTCCACCCGCAATTAGGCACCATTGCTCCCGCAATGCTCTGACTTTCTCTTTGAACTTCGTTTTTTAGACAGGCGATTGCGGCCTTTCATTGAGAACCGCAATGTGTAATTTTCCTAGGCCGCAACGGGTTGCGATGACCATTTCGTTGCACCAGCTACCGACTTTCAGATCTCTGAACCTTGATTTGTGACAGATATTGCTCCTACATTACACCCGTAATTAATCCTACGTTACACCCGCAATGAACAAACTTCAAGCCTGAGATTTTTTTTGATCTCTATCGTTTTCCTTGTTGCTTTTTGGTCCCCAAGCTCCAAAATGTTTGCAACATTAGTCCAAAACTATCCAAAATATGCAAATTTGACCCGAACTCAATGCAAATTGCTTGTTTGCACTCATACTTGAACTCTAGTCTAAAAATTAACAAACCAAGACCTAACGATTCACTTTTAACTAAAAATTAACACACTGCAAATTGGAGTATTTAATCGATTCAAATTATACACCTATCAAATACCCCCAAACTTAAAGGATTGTTTGTCCTCAAACAACAAACTGAAACAAACTAAACAAATTAACACATAAGACATAACTCAACTATACACGTGGCACACAACTCTTTCCAATGCACAAGAACATGAACATGCAAGCCTAATAGAAAGTCTTCCAAAGAATACACGAACCGAAAATTTTCAAAATTAATTACACTTTCTCTTCCATGGCAATATCTAACAAAGTGTGCACAAGTACAAACCGAGGCCACTTTCCATCATCTCCTAGACGTGACAGAATTCCGATCTCAATGCCTTAGATCATCCCATCCTCAAGCGTCAATTAATTCCTCACGCCTCTCGTGGAATCATTGAATTTCTTTCTTTGTTTTCTCTAGGGATTCCTATACAGCGGGTTTTTTCCAAATAATTAATCGCTACTCATTTCACCTAAAAGCATCAAAACTAGCACAACACCGTTAAGAGACCAATGGTAGGCACATTTCAGAAGCACATCCTCAATCTCAAGAGTTTTCAACCTCAAAGCCTTAATCGAGCACTTCAAACCCCTTTTCTTCTACATTCCCTTACAATATGTCCACAAAGCATCATCTAACTTTTTAGCCCAATCTTTTCTTGATGAATTGACAGTTTTTTCAAGAATCTTCTTCAATTATCTGTTTGATGTTTCCACTTGCCCACTAGTTTCGGGGACGTGTGCTCTTCCGATCTGGTGATGAACTCCATATTTTGACAACATCGTTTTAAAAGCTTGTTGTTAAAGTGAGTGCCCACATCACTGATAATTGCTCGTGGTACACCAAATCTGGTAAAGATATTTTTTCTAACAAACTCCACCACGACTTTACCATCATTAGTAGGCAAGGCTTTGGCCTCAACCCACTTGGACACATAATCAACTGCAACTAAAATATACCTGCTATTGTAAGATGGCGGGAACAGTCTCATAAAGTCAATGCCCCAAATATCAAATATTTCCACCTCCAAGATATTATTCAAAGGCATCTCGTGTCTTGAAGAAATATTACTAGTGTGCTGGTACTGGTCACAATCTTTAACAAAAGAGAAAGCATCTTGGAGCAAGGTATGCCAATAGAAACCACATTGAAGCATCTTCGCAGCTGTTTTGTAGGCCCATGATGGCCACCATAAGGTGAAGAATGAACCTGTTCAAGAATAGACCTCATCTCCTCATCAGGTGTACACTTTCTAATTATATGATCCGGTCCTCTGTAGTAGAGATATGGTTCTTCCCAATAATAGAACTTCAAATAATGGAAGATCTTCTTCTTTTTCTAATAATAATAATCAGGTGGAATAACTTTCCAACCAAGTAGTTCACATAATCAGCATACCATAGCATTTTTCTACTTGTAAAAATTGCTCATCCAGGAATTCCTCATTTATTTCCTCAATTATATCATCATCCGGCTCCTCAAGTCTGGATAGATGATCTGCCACTTGATTCTCTGTACCCTTCTTGTCCTTAATCTCAATATCAAATTCTTGTAGGAGTAACACCCATCTAATCAACCGTGGCTTAGCATCCTTTTTGTCAAAAAGATATTTCAAGGCAGAATGATCAATGTAGACAATTACCTTTGATCCAATGAGATATAAACTACATTTATCAAAGGCAAAGACTACTGCTAGCAACTCTTTTCCAGTAGTAGCATAATTAATTTGAACACTGTTAAGAGTTCTACTAGCATAATAACTCACTTGAAATACCTTATCTCTTCTCTGTCCCAAGGCTGCTCCCACAGCATAATCACTTGCATCACACATAATTTCAAAAGGTAAACTCCAAGACAATCACTGGGGCTGAAATTAATTTTTCTTTTTGAGTGTTGAAAGCCATGAGACACTCTTCAGAAAAATCAAATGGCACATCTTTTTCCAAAAACATGTATAAGGGCTCTGTGATTTTGGAGAAATCATTGATGAATCTTCTATAAAACCTGGCATGACCAAGAAAATTCCTAATCCCTTTAACTAAAATTGGTGGAGGTAGTTTCTCTATCACTTGAATTTTTGCCTTATCAACCTCAATACCAAGTCCAGAGATGCGGTGTCCCAAAACTATTCCTTCTGTTACCATAAAATGATATTTTTCCCAATTAAGCATAAGATTAGTTTCTTCAGACCGTTTGAGCACAAGAGATAAATCTTGGAGGCAATTATCAAAAGAAGAACCAAAAACAGAGAAGTCATCTATGAATACCCCTCTGAATCTCTCCACCATATCTGAAAAGATAGCCATTATACACCTTTGAAAAGTGGCAGGTGCATTACATAATCCGAATGGCATTATTCTATAAGCAAATATACCATAGGGGCATATGAAAGTTGTTTTCTCATGATCAGCTAGTGCTATAGGAATCTGGTTGTATCCTGAGTATCCATCAAGAAAGCAATAATGTGAATGCGTCGTTAGCCTTTTCAACATCTGATCAATGAATGGCAAAAGGAAGTGATCCTTTCTTGTTGCATTATTCATTTTCCGATAATCAATGCAAACTCTCCCTCATGTGACTGGTCTTGTAGGAATTAACTCATTATTTTCATCTTTTACCACTGTAATTCCTCATTTCTTAGGCACCATATGAATAGGACTAACCCAAGCACTATTTGAATTTGGATAGATAATTCCAGCATCAAGCAACTTGACAATTTCAGCTATTACCACCTCTTTCAAAGTAGGATTTAATCTTCATTGATTTTCAATGGATGTTTTGGATTCATCTTCCATCAAGATTTTAAGTTGACAAAGTGAGGGATTGATTCCCTTGATATCAGCTATAGTCCAAGCAACAGCTGTCCGATGATCCCTTAATACCCGGAACAATTTTTCTTCTTCTAACTCAGTTAGATGATTTGATATAATAACTGGTAAAGTAGAAGAATCGCCCGAGAATGCATACCTCAAATGAGTAGGTAGAGGTTTTAACTCAAGAGTTGGTGGAGATTCAATAGAAGGTAATAACTTCTTAGGAGCTTCACCTAACAGTTCATAGTGCCATTCCCTCTTACGTGCCATAGAAGGTAGAGCATCCAAGTGTTGCGCTATCTCAGCTATTTCTGAATTTTCAGCTTTTGTAGTTTCAGAATGCACAAGACAAGCTTCAAGATGTTCTGCATGAAGATTTTCTTCAAAGATTTCCTATATTGTCCAGTTGATGCTATTAATTTTGAAGCAAAAATCAATGGATGAAGAACGCTTCTTAGCCTCAAACATGTCGAAAGTAACCTCTTCATTCTGCAATCTTAGAATTAATTTCCCTTCGTGAACATCGATCAATGCTTCCCTATAGCCAAGAATGGGCATCCCAATATAATTGGAGTCTCTCTGTCTTCTTCCATATCTAGTATAATAAAATCCACTGGATAGATGAACTTATCCACTTTAACCAATACATCCTCAATGACTCCCTGAGGATATTTAATTGATCGATCCGTCAGTTGTAATGAAATATTTGTTGGCCTGCATTCTCCCAATCGAAGTTTTCTGTACACAGATAAAGGCATTAAGTTAATACTTGCACCTAAGTCACATAAAGCTAAACCAGAATAAATTGAGCTTATTTTGCAAGGTATTTTAAAACTCCATGGGTCTTTTAACTTAGGAGGTAGCTTTTTCTGAATGATAGCACTACATTCCTCAGTTAACATGACCATTTCGTATTCCTCCAGCTTCCTTTTGTTGGAGAGAATCTTCTTCATAAAGTTTACATAGCTAGGCATCTGTGCAAGGGCCTCTGCAAATGGAATGTTGATATGCAATTTCTTGAAAACTTCAAGAAATTTCCCAAACTGCTTGTCCAATTTGCTCTTCTGAAGTCTTTGAAGGCAGAGGATTGGATGCATATATACTTTGACAGGTGATGGAGATTTTTTCTTTTGATCATCTATCTCAACTTGCTTTTCTGTATGTTCCTTCTTCTCAGATTGATCATTTTCCTCTTCAACTGCTTTTTCTTTTTCATTCTCTTTTTCAACTGGCTTTTTTACTTCAATTTCTGAAAATTCTAACCCACTTCTTGTTGTTATGGCCTTAACTTGTTCCTTTGGATTTGTTTCAATGTTACTAAGCAAAGTACCTGGCACTCTTCCTGCCATAGTGAAAGCCATTTAGCCTATCTGAGTCTCTAAATTTTTTATAGCTGCGTTCTGGTTCTGAAGAGTATGCTCAGTTTTTTTGCATGAATTGGTTATTTGCCTCCATATATTTGCGGAACATATTTTCCAATTAACTCTTCCTTTCCGGTTGTTGATTAAAACCCGATGGCCTCACCGCTTGTTAGTTATCTATTCATGGAAAATTGGGGTGATTGCGCCATTCTGGGTTATCGCCTTAGCTAGTACTCCATTCATTTTGAACATCCCACATATTTCCTCATACTTCCTCAGATGTTCATTTGGATTCTCCTCTGGCAAACCATTGAATTGAACTGTTTGTTGCACCAACTGGATAGTCCCCAGCTTAATCTCATAATTCGTAGCAGTGATAGCCGGTGGAGCTAAGCAAGTCAAGTTTTTTTCCAACAGTGGGCATGATGTACTCTCTCAATGGCCTGTTTACATTCACAACTGGCTCTTGGACAGCTTGATTGTTGTTAGCTGGATCACCGTTGGCTAGAGCATTATTACCACATCCTATTTCAGCATCTTTCTCACAAACCTCTGTTGTCTATGTCTAGCTCTAAAAGTTCATTCTATTTCTGCGTTGTATGGTTGTAAGTCTTCTGCTCCACTCCTACGCATGCAAATCTGAAAAAAAAATAAAGTTTCAAGCTAAAACAAAATCGAATAATATCAATATCAAATTCTATTCCCCGGCAATGGCGCCAAAAACTTGTTCATTATAATATGTTTGTGAAATCCGCAAGTATACAGATTGAACAAGTAATATAATGGACAATGAGTTTGGATTATCGTTCCACGAGGAAAGATTCTCAAGTACTAAATACTCAACTCACGCTCTAGTTGAAACAATCGAAATTTGTAGCTTGTTTTTTAAACAAATAAATAAATAAAAGTAAAAATTAAGCAAGTTAAGAAGAATAAATTATTTTTGAAAGTTTTCTTTGAGATTTATGTAAACTTGGGACTCACAACTTCACAACTATTGATTCCACTAGCTACCCATTCATTGATTCAACAAAAACCAGTCCTAGTTAACAATCGAGTCACATGTAATCAATTAACTAACCGTCTCAAAGCTAGTTAATTCTACTAAATTAGGCCCCCTCACCTATCTCTAAGTGAGCGCGTTAACAACCCTTTTAAGTACATTAATAACAAGAAACTCATATAAATATCCCCAAAGTTTAATCTACGTAACCACACTAACCATAAGCAAATATCATTATCTTATCTAAATTAATGTTCTCTATTGCCTAAATCAAATTCATGCATTCCTCTCTTGAGTTCAACACAAACCAAAAAACATCCACCCACCAAGCTCTAATAGGTCAAAGCAATTCAAAGCAACGACAAAAAATTAACTAGAAACCAATTTAACAAGTCAAATCAATAAACATGCAACTAGGGTTTACAACGGGGCTACATTGTTTGTCCCAAGAAAAGAAATTTAGTTACTCGTGGAATTGATAAAAATAAGCACAAAAGAGTAAGAATACATAACCGGGTCTTGATGAATAAGGTCAGAGAAAAAGATTATTGCACTAATATTTTTCAATCCCAAACTCTTCTTCAAAAACCGAACCAAACTTCAGTAATAATCTCAAAGAAACTAAGTACTTTTAATGTATATGTAAATGTTCTCTACTGAAAACTCATCTAGACATACTTATAAGAGGCTTAAAAGCCCTAAAAAGTGCTTAGAAATCGTAGAAGAGACCTACCAAAGTAAGAATTTGACATAAAAAAGAAAATAGAACTTTTCTGCCGACTGGTCATTGCGGCCGCAATGAAGTAAGTGACCGATTCCCTAATTCCTTCTTTGCACCCAAAATCAGGCACCATTGCGCCCGCAATGCTCTAACTTGCTTTCTGAACTTCGTTTTTGGGACAAGCGATTGTGGCCTTTCATTGCGGCCGCAATGTGTAATTTTCCTAGGCCGCAACGGGTTACAATGACCATTTCATTACACCCGCTACTGAATTTCAGCTCTCTGAATCTTGATTTGTGACAGATATTGCTCCTATATTGCGCCCGCAATGAATCCTACGTTGCGCCCGCAACGAATAAACTTCAAGCCTGAGATTTTTTTCATCTTCCTTTTGATCCTCTATCATTTTTCTTGTTGCTTTTTAGTCCCCAAGCTCCAGAATGTTTGCAACATTAGTTCAAAACTATCCAAAATATGCAAATTCGACCCAAACTCAATGCAAATTGTTTGTTTGTGCTCCTTCTTGAACTATAACCTAAAAATTAGCCAACTAAGACCTAAATACGCACTTTTAACTAAAAATTAAAACATTTAAACACAAATTGGAGTAGTTAATCAATACAAATTATACACATATCAATTACATTAATAACCATTGTTAAATTTAATCCTTTTTTCTTCCACCACAATTATAGTTATCTTAATTTGAATTCTTTTTAATAATTATTATTCTTTTCAATTCCTTTTTTTAGTGATCACTTACCACAATTTTGATTTATAATACGACTTGACAACTTTGGATTTTAAAGATTTATTTTCTTTACAGTTTCATTTTAGTACCTAACTTTTAGACGTTATTTCACGAATAATGATTTGAACCTTTTTCTTTTTATTTTAATATATATTCCTTTCTATAAAGTATAAATAGATTTATAATATTATTTAAGAACATGACTGAATTGCAATAAAAAAATATAACAATAAACGAATGGTGTTAATTTAAAATCTAATTTCAATTTTGTAAGACCAAATTGTTCTAAATTAGAAGCTTTGAAAAATCTATACATTTATATTTGAGTTATTTGAAAAGTTAGAATATTTGTGCTAAAAAAAAGGTTGGGATATTTTGTTATTCAATTTCAATTTTAAAAAAATTAATAAAATTAAATTAATTAATTAAATCTGATTTGGAAAGTTATAAATGATTTAGGATTCTATTAAATTAAGTTTGAGAGATCTTTTTAACTCTACGTATGAAATTACATTAGTAGTTTGCACGTGAAAATTAGCTCAAATTAATGTTCATGTTGAGAGCTTCTATTTAAGATCTAATTTTTATATATTTTAACTTACGAATAATGTAAAAGAAAACAATTATATTGTGTTAGATGTAATATATTTAGGAATGTAAATCTTTGATATGATTTTATACATTGATTATATTGTGATTAATAATATTAAAAACATATGATTAAAATAAAAAATAAATAAATAAATTTCTTTCCAATTTTAAAATTAAATGCCAGTTTTTGTAGGACTCAATTGATTGCAGTTAGAAGGTCTTTGAAAATCTGTAAAAAATTTAATTGAATGATCGGAAATGTTGGAATATTTATTAATTAGTTCTAATTTCAAAGGTAAATCAAATAGATAAAATAGATCTAATTTCGGAAGTTATAGATAGTTTAGGATTCTATTAAGTTAAGTTTAAGAGAGAGTTTATTTAAAAAAAAAAGAGTTTGAGAGATAGTTTTTCAAGTCTTTATATGAACATACATAAATAGTTTGATATCATAAATTAGCTCGTATTAACACTTACGTCGAGATCTTCAATTTAAGATCCAATTTGTATATTTTTCGAGTTAGGAATAATTTGTGGCGGAAAAGATATTTAGTTCAAAATATCTTAAAAATATATATATATAAATTTTTGACCTAATTTAATATCAATTATGAATAATTTTTTTACGAGCATATATGTAAATTGATTGTGGTGCATTTATTAAAAGTATCATTTAAATGTGGTGTATTTATAATGTGGTGTAATAATAAAAATTTGTGGTGGGAATATAATTAGCCTTCCTATTTCAAAATTTTATCGGTCTTTTGGTTTTCACTTGCGTCTTAAAAGTATCAGAACTTCATTGAATACAAACATGTTATTTTAATTATGACAGATTTTCAAAGTTTTATGATATTTTTTCATTTTTAGGGTGCGGCACTTTTTTTTTTTAAAATTAATATATAGGATCTGATACTTTTGAATGTATGATATTGTGATACTCATCACCATGGCTTTAAATATCCGCCAATTATACCACCACCATCACTAATTACACTAGCATCATCGCTGTAATTGTGTTAGAATTCAAAAATACTGATGCTTTCTTAGCCGTATGTTCAAAAAATACTGATGCAAAATTGTAGAAGTAAATGATAGAAACTCAAATCTAAAATTTTCAGCCTCACGTTTGGCGGGAGATCGTGACTGAACAAAAATCTGCCAACAAAATCAAATCCCAAATAAAAATCAAAATCAAAATAAAAAACCCAAACCTACCAGACAAGTGAATGGGGGGGAAAATTAAATTCAAAGTAATCAAATAAATACATACATATATGCACATGTGCATTTAGTGGGATCTCGTGGATACCCTATAAAGATTTGTTTATGGAAATAGCTTCCAGAGTAATATTGGAGTGCCTTATCATGGGTACTCCCTAGATCATCTCCAACTATCTTCTATCGGTGTATTTTATAGTATACAATGGACGCAGCGACAAACTCACATTGGACACATTGAGGGATGATGGGCCAAATATGTCCAATGAGAGCTTACCACGTAATCCATTAGACAACATAGATAATATCTAATAGATACCATAGAAGAACTATTCTCTATCCCTTTCCTTTAAATTTTGAGGAACACTATTCACTTCCCAAAAAAAAAGTCATTCAACACGGCCCAAAATTTTGGCAAGCAGGGTGGGGTCCAACTGACCCAAACTGTTCCACTGCCATCCCGATTTTATGCACAATTCAATATTGGATCTTGATTGGTGACTTTTTCTACCATATTAGTTGAAATTTTTGCTGTTGACGACGACCTCCCTAACGTGATGGCATGTGATTTTAGAACCAAAAAACTTTGTTTGACTTACCAATTGTCATTGCCGATCTCGATCCTTTGCGCCCTTCGAACATACAACACGCCAGATACGCCATCATGAGTAATTTGGAAAATTTGCATGTGATTTTATCGAAATTCGTCAAATTTTGACCAAGAAATTCTAGTTTCCCACACAATGAGACCCCATTTGGTGGGTGATTGGGTGAGATCGGGGGGATCAATTTTGAGGAAATCAACATCATATTATAAATGGAAAATGGGGGAAAAAATCAAATGTCATGATTGTTATCGTATGAAAATTTGTCGTCATTGTCGTCTCTATCACATGGAGATCTCATTTCAAATAAAATAATAATCTCATTTTTAAATAAAATAATATTCTTTAATTTAATTTAAAGTGGAAAGCTTGGAGGAAAGTTTGATTATAGGTTTTTGGATTTTTTTTTATTCACATTAACTAAATAAAGTACCACTTTTTGGCTTTTCTTTTTAGCTGCAAAAAATAAAAAGGCTTTTTCTTTTATTGAATGCTAACAGCCATGCCCCTTGGTTAAAAAAAAAATATCTATATATCAACGCTATCCTTTTTAATAAACACACCACATTTTTAATTAATGTGAATATCTTTGATTTTTGTTCCTTATAACATTTGCACCCCTAAAAGCTCTTGGTACATTTTTCTCGAACTTTTGGATTAATTATCATCTCATATTCTTTTTTTTTTGAAGGCACATGCATTTCATGTTCCCAATAATCGCCTATATTTCAGAATTTTTATTTTTAAACCTAAGATCATATGAAAATACATAGTTGTATATTGTTACACCTTTTTTCTTTTATTTAAAAATTTTAGGCAACTTTGCCAACAAAAGTTTAAAAATCAAGATATCATTCTGTGCAAAATGTCATAATAATAAAATGTTAAAAATAAAAATGTGATAGAAATAAGTTAATGATATAATTTTAAAAATGAAAAATACGAAGGATATTGAGTATAATTAAATTGTAGTATAGTTAATAAAAAATATGATAACAATATAATCACCCATTATTGAAGCACATATAACACTAACTCATTGGTAAAAAAATCAAAATTTTGGATAAATCAGACAATAGTGTTAGAGTTTTATTTTCTTATTTAAGGCATTGCTTACATCATCGGAATGGTGGTGGATTTGACTATGAAATTATAACATTGAGATATTTCTCAATTATTCAGTATTCTCATAAATTGTGTTTGTCAAGTTTAATATCATAAAGAAACTAAAAAACATAACATTCATGGAATTAATGTATATCATACATTTGCAAGTAGTATGCAATCAATTCTTTATTTTGATGGCACAATTTTAAATTTTTGTTATTAGTCCATCGCTATATCGTTGAACCAATAATTTTTTATTAATTCATATTTTTTATTCCTTTAAAGACAATAAAACCCGATAGTATAATTCTATACTATGCTTCACAATCGTGCATTTACAGACATACTATGCTTCACACACATACGTTTCACAGATATATTATAGTGACAAAGTAAAATACAATGGAATATAAGAACATAAAATCATGAAATTATACAATCGAACCAAGTAAAATTGAAATCCATTAGGAAAATATGAGATATATTTAATCAAAATGTAATATGTAGATAGAGTTCCCAAATAAAAATATTAAATTAAATGATTAAAAGAAAAAATATAATAATAAGGAAAAGTATAATAATAATAATAATAATGAAATCTAGATTGATATATTATCTATTTTCATGTAATTCAAATACATTAGATAAATAGAGATATATATAACAAAAATATAATATGTAGTTAGAGTTTTAAAATAAAAATATTAAATTAAATGATTAAAATTAATAGTATAATAATTGAACCAATAATTTTTATATTAAGTCTTATTTTTTATTTTCTTTAAAAACAATAAAACTCGATAGTATAATCTATATTAGTTTCGCACTCTTACGTTTAACGGACATATTATGCTTTGCACCTGTGCGTTTCACAAACATATTATGCTACCAAAACAAAGTACAATTGAGTAAGAGAACATAAAATGATGAAATTATACAATCGAACAAAGTAAAATTGAAATCTATTAGGCAAATATGAGATATATCTAATCAAAATGTAATATGTACATAGAGTCCTAAAATTAAAATATTAAATTAAATGATTAAAAGGAAAAGTATAATAATAAGGAAAAGTAATATTGAAATCAAGATTGATAGATTATCTATTTTCTTGTAATTCAAACCCATTAGGCAAATGTGAGATATATCTAACCAAAATGTAATATATAGATAGGGTGTCAAAATTAAAATATTAAATTAAATGATAAAAAGGAAAATTATAATAATTGAACCAATAATTTTTTTATTAATTCTTATTTTTAATTCATTTAAAGGCAATAAAACTCAATAGCATAATCTATATTAGTTTCACACATGTACATTTATAGACTACTATACTTCACACCCGTACGTCTCATGGACATATTATGTTGAGAAACTAAAATACAATATAGTAGAAGAATATAAAATTATGAAATTATACAATGGACAGAGTAAAATTGAAATCCATTAGGAAAATATGGGATATATCTAACGAAAATGTAATATATATTGATAGAGTTCTAAAATAAAAATATTAAATTAATATGTAGATAGAGTCTCAAAATAAAAATATTAAATTAAATAATTAAAAGGAAAAGTATAACAATAAGGAAAAGTATAATAATAGAATAATGACATCATCAAGTTTGTTTTTTAAAGAAGCCAAACAATGAGTGAGAAAATTATTTTTAATTTTGCCCGACAATCAAATTGAGACAGACAAACTTTGTTTATATATAGATGAGATCTGAATGGCTCTTAAATTAATTTTTCAAAATATAATAATATACGTTGTTGGGTTTAGCTTGCAAATTTGGAGAGGCAAAGTCATTATTCAAAATTTAATTGTTACAATTTACAACATTCAACGCTTATTTCTTGGGATATACTATAAAACAACAATTGATTCTATTCACCAGTTGTAACATGAAGAGTTAATTACCTGAAATATTACTGTATTTTCAAAAAGTTATATCAAATGTAATTGTATTTTAAAACCCACCCGATATCTACTGAACTTGTAAAAGTGTTATCCCTTTTACCACTTCCGTTAAAAATGTAACAAACTTGATGACATGGCTAACGGAATTTACCACGGGTATCTTGACCGTTATTTTTTTAATTGTGTATTGGTGGAGTGGCAAATGAGAAAATACTTTCACAAGTTCAATGGCATATCATGTGAATTTTAAAGTACAATGTCATTCGAGATAATTTTTCATAAGTATAATAGTATTTTAGATAATTCGTTTTGTTGCAACGTTGTTCTATATGAGAAATATATCTTCAATATTAGACGACCGCATTGGATGTTTAATATCAATAGTATAATTATTACTCTATACTTGGTATTTTGCCTTTGAGAAACTTTATTTGGAACATGTCAATAGTATAAATTTTGTTTTCAAATGCATTTCTTGATTACCCATTGAAACTTGATAGTGTGAATGGTACTATGGTTTGTACATAAATTTATAATGGGAAGAGCTTCCATCTACTTCCTATTAAAATGAAGCATATAACTTCCACAAAAATGTAAAATATAATGCCGATATTTTAAATCTATTTTGTTCCACAAAATCTAAAGATGCAATAGAGCATGCTGCTATTGATGTGTATGATAGTGATGAGGATAAAAAATTATCTCTTTCTCCATCACTTTTTCCCCTTCCTCCCCCTTCCCACTTTCTAAATTTTCTACTTTTTGAAGCAACTTCTATATAAAAATCTGTTACATAGAAAAATAAAAAAAAAAAAACCTTCAAGTTTTGTAAAGCAAATGTTTCACTATACGATCTGGTATATATCATAAAGCGGTCATCTAATATTGGAGATACATTTCTTGTTACGCCCCCAATTTTAATAATAGTGGAAGCATCTAAATATATATCTCGATTCAAAATCGAGAGCGAGACTTTAAAAATACAATTCAAAAGTATTGAGACGCTTTCACTACGCACTCTAATAAATAAGTGTATTGTGGGCGACCCACAACAAAACCTCGGCCACACACCTAAATCTAGATCATATACATGTATCTTCTCCATCCTTGGGACAATCCGGCCATAAAGCTTTTAATTCAATACCTATAGGATTGTAGAAGATTGGGGTGAGTACAAAGTACTTAATGAATAACAACATGTATTGGCTCATGATGGAATGAAAGAAGGCCATAACATCAAAAGGAAACCAATCATAAGCAAAAGTTGGGCCACCACTAGCTTAGCCCCTACCCGTAAGCGCAATACACAAAGATTCAATAACAATTCAAGATGGCCAATACCACACAGTAAGGCCATAGTATCACAAAGTAAAGCAAAAGAAAATGGGTAGATAGCGCCACTAGCGGTGCCCAAAAGCAAGGGACAATCATTTATTCAAAAATAAGTGTGCACACTTAGGTATCAAATGTCAAAGCAATACAACAGGAGCATAAGAAGCAATTACGCACAATCGAATACCAATGAGAATTAAGGAATGCACGAGTTTCGAAGAGAGAGAGAGTCAATGCACATGGTACTCACCTCAAAGGTTTCTTGCATAATCTCAAGTAGAAAAGTGTCATTAAAGCCTTGACATTCCTCAATTAAAGTTATTTTTCAAACTATAATCCTTCTATATATGGTAAGAGACCCTTTTTAAAGAAAAATATGCGTTTTGGTGGGTTTTTAGGGTTGTTTTCCACCCTATAATATATTTGAACGAAAATTGCTACTTTAGGGTGAAGGAAGAGGTAGGGAAGGGTTTAGGTAAACTTGAGGGTCTCTTTGCCAATTTATAATAGTTAGGATTAAGTTGTTTTTAATAAATTTTGAATTCCGCCAACCAAACTGTGACACGTGGAGTGACTAGCACCGTACATTTGGCAACAAACTGTCCGAGAAGTCCTTACACTTTGCATTATCTTTCAATTAAGTCACCGTACTTTAGTTATGTCAATTTAGAACCGAATTCTTTCTTTAGCGTCAATTGAGTAACAACTTCTAATACAATTCAAGAAATCTTACAATGATATTTAAGTAATCCTTCCAAAACAGCAATTATGTTGCTTACTTTAATTTGTAGAAATTTACGGGATGTTACATTTCTCATATAGAACAATGTTGCAACAAAATTAATTACCAGAAATGTCACTATACTTATGAAACATCATCTCACACGCCATTGTATTTTATAAAACTTTCCTTATATGCCAGTAAACGTAAAAATATTATCTCATTTGCCATTCTGTCAACACTCAGTTAAAAAAATAACGGCCAAGATGCTACGTGGTAAATTCCTTTAGCCATGTCATCAAGTCCATTACATTTTTAACGGGAGAGACAAATGAGATAATACTTTCATAAGTTCAATGGCATATCGGGTGAATTTTAAAGTACAATGATATTTGAGATAATTTTTTGAAAATATAGTGGCATTTTGGGTAATTAACTCTAACATGAACATCTATAAAAGTTTTTAATTCCCTAAGAGGAAATGTGATAAGACCTACATCCCATAAAGATAACTAGTAAAGCACCCGTGCTATGCACGGATAGAAAAATGTGTAAAATATAACCATTACAAAATTAAAGTACAAATGAGCAACATTTGTACACCGGTTGAAAATACAAAAGCAATACATTCAACGGTAAACATGATTTCAATAACAATATTCAATAGTAAATTCTAAATTACATAATATTTCCTTGTAACCAGTAAATGCACATAGACATGGTATCTAAAAACTAAAACTATATTAAATAATTAAACTTATATCAAATTAAATAACGAAATGTTTTGACTAATAGAACAGTTAAAAAGAGAATCATCTTACTTAACCATTTTACAAATCCGCAAACTTTTGGCTGACAATTTGTGGAATAAGAATCATCATTATTACTTATTTGTTCAAAAAGGTTTAACTTACACTTGATAATGAAAGCCGAAACTAAAATTATACCATTTGTGACCTCGTTTAACAGTATCCTCAAACACGAGGTTGAGCAAGCATTGAATAAATTTTTTATTGAATTGATATGTGCAGTATTTTCCAAACTAACCCAAAGCGTATTTGCCGATTAAAATAAAGTTTTCAACACCCATTAAAAACCATCGTTGATTTAGTCAACTTCTTCATTGAAATTAAATGGGCTTTACAAAATACAAAAAAAAAAAATGATGTAGATGGTCACCCCAAAGATCACCCAAAAAAAAGTCAAATTGTCAACGCTTAAAAATTACATTTGTAATTTAGATTATAGAAAGAGTGAAATAACGTTTTCAATAACCTAAAGCCATGAGTTAGAATATGAGCAAAAAGTTTTTTAAGTGTCTCGATGAGAACCAAATATATACATATTTATAATTACCATGCAAAGAGAGGCATGAAAAATATGGTCCCTGCAAAACCGACAGTATCAAGTTGTAAATCTTTTGTGATGATTGGAGATTGGGAATTTGATAAATATGGAGAAAATTGGGAATACGATTTTCTAAAATTGGGAGGGCGGTAAACATTGATAAAATTGGGAAAATGAGCAAAGACTAATGTCACATTTGTTATATATAGGAAAATTGAAAATTAAGAAAATAGCAAAAATATCATAAGGCAAAACGTGATTATAAAGACGGGTAAATAGAAAATAAACCCACTAAATGTCCCCAATCTTGTTCTAAAAATTAAAATTATGAATCGTAAAAGGAAAGTGTCGACAAAAAGAAAGATTCTATAAGCTGTTCAAAAATAACTAAAACAAAATAAAGTTAAAAAAAAGGAAAAATTTGGGGAGGAAAACTTCTTTTGATTTAGAATAATATAGATTCTTTTCCTATTTTCATGTTTTTCACAAAAATTAAAAAAAATTCATTTAATACAATACTTCATCTATCTTAAATATATAGTCATATATATATATAAAATGACAGTTTGTCTGACACAATTGTAATTTTATCTGACATAATTAGAAAATATTTCCTGCCTAAAACTCTATATGACATAATTACTTATAATATCATACCACACCAGTTGTCACGTTTAATAAAAAATCTATTACAAATATAATAGTGAAGAATTGAACCCGTAACCTACATGTTAAGAGTAACATACTTTTTAACCATTATGTCAACTCTTTTATTTGTTAACAATTTCATTTATATATTGCTATTCTCATGCGTTTTCACTCAAATAAAATATATTATTAACCACATATATACTTGAAGGCAAATTATATTGACCTTACATTTTTTATTAATCTCAACAATTTTTCAAATATACTAAAATGGACAAAATTAAAATGACACGAATAACCATCACATTCTTAACAATTACAAATATTTTTTCCCTCTTATCTTGCACCACGAAAAACCTAATCAACGTATTTTAATTTTTATAATAAAAAGCTATAAGATTCGAAAATAAAAATTTCCTTTACTTTATATAAAAATTAATTGCCACTAGCTACTGCTCTCATTAATAAGTCAGTTTTTCTATATTGCCTTAGTCATTTTATATACAGGGTCTCTAAATTCATAAGCCAACGAAATTAGATTTATAAAAGACAATTTAATTAATACTATAACTTCATACGAAAAGTAAAATTGACAAAATGCATTCCCCAATCTGATTGGATTCCTGAATAAACATGAAAGTTTGTATGTTTATGAAAGAAATAAAGAATCAATTTAATTAATGTTATAGCTTTATACGAAAATTAGAATTGACAAAATGCATTCCCCGATCTTGTTCGATTCCTGAATAAATGTAAAAAATTTTATGTGAACGAGTATCGAGTGAATACGGGCATGTACATACCCGAAATGTATTATTAGATTGTTAACTAATAATATTAAATAAGTTAGATGATATAAAAGTAAAATATAGTAAAGTATTAATCGAGTACATAAACAAGTAACTATTAATATCTTTTTTTTTTTGTAGAGGATGCAAATATTTTTATTTTTATTTTTTTGTCATCTTTTCTCCATATATGTGAAGCCTGTAAAATATTAATTGATTTCATACTGTTATTCTCACGTGTTTTCACTCAAAGAAAATATTATTATTAACCACATATGTACTTGAAGACTAATTATATAGACACTACTTTTTTTTATTAATCTCACTAATTTTTCAAATATACTAAAATAGTCAAAATTAAAGTGATATAAATAATCATCACATTCTTAACAATTATAAATGTTTTCCCCCTCTTATCTTCTTCCACTTACGTGCACCACAAAAAACCTAATCAATCTATTTTAATTTTTATAATAAAAAGTTATAAGAATCGAAAATAAAAATTTATGTTACTTTGTACAAAAATAAATTGCCACCAATTATTACTCTAATTAATAATTCAGTTTTTCTACAATGTCTTAAGTCATTTTGCCTACGAAATTAATAAGTCATTTTGTCTTAAGTCTCTAAATTCATAAACTTACGAAATTAGACTTATAGAAGAAATAAAAAATGAATTTAATTAAGGTTATAGCTTCATACGAAAAGTAGAATTGACAAAATGCATTCCCCAATCTAGTTGGATTCTTGAATAAACATGAAAATTTTTATGTGAACGGGTATCGAGTGAATACGGGTATGTACATACTCAATACATATTATTAGACTGTTAACTACTAATATTACATAAGTTAGATGATTTAAAATTAAAATATAGTAAAGTATTAATCGAATACACAAATTGGTAACTATTAATATATATATATATTTTTTGTAGAGGATACCAATAATATTTTTTGTGTCTTTTTTTCCTCTGTAGATGTGAAACCTGTAAAATATTGGTTGATTTCACGTTGTTATTTCATTGGATTTAATTATTATTGCAACCATTCGTTATTTTTTGCAATTTATGTAATAATTTTTTTTTTAATATGAAACATTGGGAATTTACCTCCCTATGCAACATACAGGTTGAATACTAATTGATTATTAATCAGTGTTGGATACATATTATTATATTGTTAACTAATAATACTAAATAAATTAGATGATTAAAAAGCAAAATATAATAAAACATTAATCGAGCACAAAAGCGGGTAACTGTTAATATAAATTTAACGTATCAAATATTAAATCAAAACTGTATATTTATTGATTTCGTTATGCAAATCCGATGACACGTATCTATCCAATATTTTATTATTCGTTATTATTATTTTTTTTTTTAGAATTAGTCTTCTCATACAACGCACGAATGAGATACTAGGCTCATAGCTGTAATAGTTTATTGTGATCTGATTATTTGAGTGCTAATTATTATAACTTTATATAAGTTGGACGTGTGAACTTGCACGACGTGTTTGGAAGAGACCAGAATTATAGAGGAGACCAGAATTATAAACTTAGGTATTTTACTACAAATATTATATATGGTGATTTGTAATTTACATATCAATTCATGATTTTATAAAATGCAACTAGTATCTTATACTGTATTTATGAGATGATGTCCACACTTAGACCTGAACATTGGGTCGGTCGGGCCGGGTTGGGACCAAACCCGAAACCGACTATAGGTTGAATTGGGCTTCCAGTTTTGTGGATCGGAAGAGCACACGGCCGGTGAACCCGGGTCGGGTCGGGTTGGGTTGGGATGGTTTGTCGGTTTGGGAGGGCCCAATCTGCTTGAGTAACAATTTTTTACCGATTTGAGGCCCAAACTCTATGTTTTTTACACGGAATGCTAAATTTAAGCATAAAACACCCAAAAAATGAAAATATCATCTAGAAGCTTATAAATACACAATCACTTAAAATCAAAGTGTTTAAAAAAAATAGCAAACAAAGGAAGGTGGCAACGACAAAATAACTAAAAAAATACACTTATACACATAAATCGTTAGCACTAATACACTACTACACAATCACACTAACACAACCATCAAAAAAGCATAACACACAAGCATTAGTCTAAAACTCCAATTTCCAAATTTCAATCAACCGGTCTAAAGTTCACCAATCACCAAATGAACATCACTCTAGAATTATAATTGCACAACCATTCAACACAAAAAAAAATAAAAATAAAAGCACAAGTCCAAAATCCACAAACACGAGTACAACTACATGACATGAGCACAAATCCACAACGAACAAACACTAAGTATTCTTAAATCAAATACATAAACACTAAGAATTCAATTCAAATCCTCAAGTCTCGACTTGAAAAAATTAGCTGGAGTTAAAACTTGAAGTATCTCCATCAAATATAATCACCATCCCAAAGCTTTCGTAAAAAGAGCAAATGCTTCACTAGCCTTTTGCTTTTTATAAAAGTAACAAATTTATAAGCATAAATGTAATTTGCAAATAACAATTAAAGTATTATATACTTACAAAAAATCAATTTTCAACTATTAGACGTCTCACTGCTAGATTGCCCCTTTTCTTTATCTCTTGATGGTAGGGATAACAATTCTAAGAACCACAATGAAAAAATAAAAAAAAAAAGAAAAAGAAAAAGAAAAAAATTGTAAGAAAGATTCACAACAAAATATTTTCTAAACTGTAGTTAAAGTTGTTAAATACCTTCATCGAGTTCATTATAGAACTCCACGTCCTCAATGTGGAAAACCTCTTGCTCTTGCTTTGGAGAGGATTTGAGCCAATTTTGGAGACATACAAGAAGTTGGACCATGTTTGGAGTAAGAGAACTAAGAAAAGGATCAAGAATTCTTCCGTCTGTGCTAAAAGCACTCTCTGAAGCAACCGTGGAGACTTGAATAGCTAGCATATCCCTTGCGAACTTTGAAAGAATGGGATACTTCTTTTCTCCACGAAGCTTCCACACCTAAGCACATCAAATTCCGTGTCATCAAAGCTTTCACAAGGAGACAAGTACCTTTCAACATCATCCTTAATGTTCTCCGTTGTATCATTCTCTAAGAGCAATCTCTTGTACTTTTCCTACTGTGCTACTGAGCCACTCATCAATGTATTAGTGGTAGTTTGAGAGGATGATGAAATAGTAGAGTCAACAGACAAAGATGATTGAGCTTGAGGCTTACTGTCATCAAAATCCAAGTACTACTTGTAACAAGCTTTCAAAGTATCAAACAATCTTTCTGTCAACATCCTCCCAGTTGATGTAGCGTAAATCTCTTCCAGTAAAAACTACATATAGCCCACCTTATACCTAGGATCAACCACCGTAGCAAGCAATAACATATTATTGAACTCGCCCATATTCCCCCAATACTTGTCATATTTTGCCCTCATTTTAGTGGCCATGTCACTAAAAACCTGATCTTCATTGAGCTCCCACATAGTCATATCAGCTAAGAGGCCACTCACTTCTTTTAGGTATTGTGGAGCTAACATGGAAAGAGGTGCTGAATTTCAAGGTGATATCATAGAAATTTTTTAAAAGCTTAATGAAAGCCTCAGCATTTTTCCAATCACTAGCTTTTGGTGGCCCGGCCTTCTTAATTCCATTTTCCTTCTCCTGAAAGTAGTCCCTGAATTGGCCATCATCAAGCTCCATTCGCCTACAGGCCTTTTGATATTTTGAAGCCGCCTCTAACACCGAGAAAATGGAATTCCACTGAGTTGGGATATCAAGAAACACAGCACTTTTTGATTCAAGCTTTGAACTTGTCACACATTGCTTAAATCTTGCCGATCGAGCTGGTGAGGATTTCACATGCCTAACCGCATTTTGAATAGCTGCCATAGAATCATGTACCTTTTTTAGCCCATCTCACACTATCAAGTTTAGGATATAAGTGCAATACCTCATGTGCAAATACTTTCCCTCCAATACAGAAGAAATGTTACCCCAATCAACTAATTTCTTTCTGAGATACTCAATTACTTTGTCATTTGAAGTTACATTGTCGAGTGTAATTGTGAACACCCTATCAATACCCCATCTAAGCAAGCATTGCTCAATTGCATTGCCAATTGTCTCACCTTTATGAATAGGGACAACACAAAAATTGAACACCCAGAATTGATGAAGTGGGCAGTTAGGCACATGTAATTGATGTTTTGAATTGATGTCCAACAGTCAGTGGTTAGGGAAACCCTTTGACGTACTAATTTTTTCTTCAACCGTCCTTTTTCTGCCTCATATATTTTAAATATGTCCCTAACAATTCTCCAGTGTGAGGGATGTTCAAACTTCGGACACACAACATTGCAAAAATGCCTAAACCCAACCCCCTCTACAAAACTAAAAGGTAGTTTATCGATCACAACCATTTTTACACAAGCATTTCTAGCCGCGTCCTTGTTGAAAATAACAGCCACCAAATTACTCACGCTTCTCTCTTCCCTGTCAACAATGAGTGTTTTTTTCCTTTTTTCCTCAACTCTCCCAGGATACTTCTTGCAAAACTCAGTTATATGGTGGGAAAGAGTGCTAGTGCCACATGTTTTGGTATTTGCTGCATAATCTTTCCCACAATACTTGTAAAAAGCTCGAGCATTAGGATTTTTCTCATCTCCTGGAATGTGAAAGTGTTCCCACACCCATGAAGATTTCCTAGATTTTCTCTTGCCTAAAGTATATGGTGGGAGTGAAGGAAGCCCTGGATCTCTCAGAGGATTCTGTGTTGGAGATGGAGATGGAGTTAGAGTTGGAGTTGGAAGAGTAAGAGATGGTGTTGCAGCTGTTGAATTACTATTTGTTGTTAAATCTATGTCCATGTCCTTCTTTAGTTGTCTACAATGAAATAAATATGTCAAGACGTATCAATATTTAATCAAATAATTTAGTTATTATAGTAGCAACTAGCAACTATGTTCAAAGGGAAGTTATTATTCTCAAATCTCAATTTATGCTTTTACTCACTTTAATTTGTTAGAATTTAGAAACTTAGAATGACAGTGCCTGCTACGTGAATATTTTTCATTTCAATCTCAATTGAGGTCCTTAATGCTTTGTAAATATGTAATACACACACACATGCACTAATGCTAACATACAAGAAATAAAGAATGAAACATATTACATAGTACATACTTATGAAATCAATAGAATGTGTGGTGGAGATGCTCTTCAAGCAGTTTACCTATGGGCTAGAAGCAGTGGTCAGCGGCGGGAAGGCGGACCAGTGGCAGCAGCGAGTGGACCAAGGTAATGGCAGCAGCGGCAGACCAAGGCAGGGTGGCAACGGCAGCGGCTAGCGTGGCGGACCAAGGCAGCAATGAATGGCGGCGTCAAGGAGTCGAGAGGCCAAAAAGCAGCAGCAATAGTGGCCGACCAGCAGTGACGGCAAGAAGAAGTGAAGAACTAGGGTTTTAAGTTTCGACCTTCAAGGCTTCAAATTTTGTGCTTCTTAGACCTTAATTCTCATTTCTAAATGTTAAATTTGTTTCTTGTTTCTCTAAAATATGTTTGTAAAACACGTTTTTAGTTTTAGGAAATTAAAAAAAAAAATTCGGTTTGACCGGTTTGGACCAAACTGGTCTAAACTGATCAGTTCAAACTGATTTTAACCGAGCCGAGTTTGACCGGCTCGGTTTCAACCGGTTTTACCTGCTTGCCAGTCAAAACCGAGGACCGAACTGAACTGGCTCGGTTTGGACAGATGTAACCCGCAAGCTAACCCGAAACTACTAAAAACCGACCCAAACTGACGCGAGTCGGTTCGGGTCGGTCTAGTTTTTCCAGTTATTGTGGTTTTTTGCCCACCCTTATCCACACTTACACATCAATTTTGATATGAATGTACACTATAACACTACCCGTGCAACGCACGGTGAAAAAAATCTAGTATTTATTTATTAAGAAGCCTAATTTGTATTATTTTATTAATTTACCATCACTTAATATTTATTTGAAACTATCAATTTTAAATTCTATTCATTAAATATGGGAAAATTAGGAGCACAAATTGTAAAATATATATTTCTGATATAATTTTCAATACACATGAAGAAGCAAAGTAGATTATATAATTGAAACGGAGGAGGTAGTATAGTATTGGAAAAGTAAATTTAATATCATTTTTCATATTATACCATTTTCATTAATTAGCTATTACTCAAATTTATTTCCTCCCTTTCCCTATATATATCCCCTTTGTATAAAAGGGAAAAAAAAACCTTTAATAATTTTAGTTTGTCTATAACAATTAAGTATGTGCATATAAGAAAAACTAATATTTAAATTATATTTTAAAAAAGAAAGTAGCCTATTTTTAAACGAGTAAAAAAAAGAGGACTATCTTTGTAGGACTAAGGTAGTAAATGTTTCTTGTTAAAAAGTAAGTTCGTTGAAAAATGTTAAGATTTGTCCTCTTTAAATTTAAAAATATTCTCTTTTAAATTAGAATTAAACCACACATGTTAACAACTAGAACTGTACCTGGCCTTTCGTTTTTCCTTTTTTCTAAAAAAAAACACAAAAAAAAAAAACTGAATTATTTTGGGGTTAAAGTTTTTGGTTTGCCTTTTGAGCCTTCCTCCTTTTTTCTTTAAAAAATAAATTTGGCACAAGTTTTAAATAGTTTGTTTACTATTTTTTAGATTTTTTGTTTTTTGCAATTTTATTACTTTTTTTAAGTTTTAGCCGCTATTGTGGTTCGAATTGTATTTCAGTGGTTTATGATGCTTGTGTTTTGGGCAGGAGGTCCTGTGTTCAAGCAACACTTATTTCTTCCCCAATTTCCCTCATCTCCCTTATATCCTTCTGGTATAAAAAAAAATTTTAGTGGTTGTTTGATTCTCATTATGATGTTAAATTATAATGAGTTAAAATGTGTAGTAAAAATTAAGAGGTTTAAAATGTGTAGTTATAATTAAATAGTTGTTAAATTAGTGACAGATAAAATGAAATAAACATCAACTTTTTTACTTATTACTTTGTCAATGTTTGTGACATCCCGCGAATTTTTAACGATGTTTGTCAAATTATTCGACACATGTTATTTTTTAACTAATAGAGAGTGCTAGTTTTACCGAATTTATATCTGAATTGGTCATTTTTATAAATAATTGTTGATTTTTGCCAAGTGTCTAACACACTTGTTATTCTTCTAATTTTAAATGTGTTAGTTTTGCAAAATAAAAAGACACTTGTCATTATAGTAAATTACAAACTTGCTACATTTGTCAAGTATAAAAGCACATGCCACTTTTGTAAATAAAAAAAATTGCTATTTTACCAAGTGTCTAGGACACTTGTTAGTTTGGTGATTTATGGATTTCATGAGCTATTCAAATACAATTAAATCCTAAGTCTATAAATGGGCAATGAATCAAAGAGTCCTCACATATACCTCCACCCTCCCTTCACCCCTATATATATATATATATATATATATTGCTCCCTATTGATAATATAAAGATCTAGCATTTAATTGGAGAAAACAAATGAGGAGATTATCGAGTGGAGAAGATTAAAGTAAAAGGTGAGTAACACCTGTATTGATTATATCTCTTCTATTTCTTGGCTCTTTCTTTCGGCTCTTCCTTTCTTTTGAAACTTGTGTCTTCCTTTAATTGTATTTGGCCTTTAATGATTGACGGTGCACCATTGCTTCGGATAAATGATTGTTCCTTGCTCTTGCGCATTGCTAGTGAAGCTATCTATCCGTGTTTGAATTGTATTTGTATTGCTTTGTGGTACTATGTGCTTGTTGTGTAGTCATGGCCATTTGTACATTTGTATCGTATGGCTCACGAGTGGAGGCTAAACTAGTGATATGCCGAAACTTTATATCTCTGTACCTTTGTCATTTGTTGATCTTCTTTGCATTGTTTTGCGTGGGCCAATGCATGTTGTTATTCACTGAGTACTCTGTACTCACCCCCTATCTTCTACAATCTTGTAGGTATTGAATTTAGAGTTCTATGGCCGGATCGTCCCAAAGGTGGAGAAGATACATGTATGTGATCGAGACTTCGGTGCTCTTCCGATCTTCGTTGTGGGTAGCCCACACTGCATTTAATTATCAGAGTGCGCAGCGAAAACGTCTCTACTTTTGAATCATATTTGTAAAGTCTCGCCCTCGATTATTGTTAGAAATTGGGGGCGTGACGATGTTTTTATATTTAAAGAAAGCGGAACTTAGTTTTGAAATGGGTAAATTTCACATTTCCTCTCCAGCATTTGCAGTTAGTTTTGCCTAGGTCTTTAACATTTTTTCCAGCTTCATGGGTCCCCAACCTTTTATTAATTTGCACGGTTGCTCTTTTTTAAAGGTTTCTGTCAATTTTACCGTTAACTTTCTACCTAAATTACTATTATATCTCTTATTTTTTAAATTAAAAAACAAAAAATTCAACAATAAGTTTGGCAACACAATAATTCTTTTGCCAACAATTGGAATAAATACTTGAATCTCTCATTATTTGTGTCCCAAGATTGAAAATTTATTACTCAAATAAATACTGAGATTTAAAATATGGCTATTACTTAGTATGATCCAAAGTATAATCACAAGAGAATGGCCAAGGATTAAACATGCAAGGTTTGCCAAGTATAAAGACATTTGCCATTTTTGTAAATACTAAATTGCCAAAGACATGTGATATTTTTGTAATTAATAGTGCTAGACACTTGTCATGTTTGTAAATAATAAAATTGCCAATTTTGGTAAGTGTTAGAGACACTTGTTAGTTTTGCAAATTGTGGATTTCAAATGACATTTAAAAAATTTTGAATTTAAACAAGTATAAAAAGGCCAATAACAATAGAAATTCACTCAAGTTTTCTCCAAGCATTTCTCACTATCCCAAAATAATTAAGGAAAATTCGTCTAAAATTAGAAAAGGCCATAAAACCCTAAGCAAAACCGCCTAGAACACTCCTTTTTCATATGAAATAAAGTCCTCTCATATATATAAAGAATCCCCACTTAAAAGACCATTTTGATTGAGAAATACTAAGGACATGTTCTCTTTACTGTTTTGAGACCCTTTTTAATTTTCAATTTTTTAAAACACTGAAAATGCGTTTACTTTCATATTTTCAAAAACGAATTTTGAAAAATAAGAAAATTTTTAACAAAGAAAACAGAAAATGATAAAAAGTCGTTTTGAGAGTTTTTAAGCAAAACAAGTACTTAATTAAAAACAAGGAAAATGCTTTATTTTGAGAATTTCAATTTCTCTCTCCTCTAATTTTACAACCCGTCGTCTCCTCCTCCTCTAATTTCTCTCTCGTTTCATTTTATTCATGTGTCTTATGCTTTTGAAGTTGGTTTATTTATTATTATTATTTTTGGCATTTCTTTTTTCCTTATAATATAACCAACTATCGCAAACTTTCATAGTTTAATCTTGCTAATGAAACAATAGAACACAATAATTTTTTTAACGAAAGAACAAAATAATTTAATTTACTTAATAAGCAAATAAATTCTCAAAATGTAAAAAAGAACAAGTTTTCCTATTTTTGATTTCTTAAAATAGTTTTTCAAAATGACAAAGTAAATGTATTTTCAGATATCTGAAAACAAGCACTCAAAATAGAAAATTGAAAATGAATTGAAAACTGAAAAATAGAAAACTAAATCACGAAAAGAACGCACCTTAAGATTTTGAAGGCACTTTTCCATCTAGAATTATTGAGGTGAGTAACCAGTATTTTGATTCCCTTTCTCTTATTCAATATGTTCACATAAGATGATCATGGATTTTTTATGTATTGTTATTATGCAAAGAAATTTGTTTATTACATTTAAATCATTAGTTAGTACTCTACTCGTTTTGATTTGCTTTGTGATAATATGACCTTACTATGTAGTCTTGGTCATTTTGGTTATGTGGTACTCTTTGTATTATGGCCTTACTATATGGTTTTGGTTATTTTGAATCTTTGAATTATATATGCACCATGTATAGTAGTTTAACTAGTGATAGGGCTCATGTGTGTATCTAAAGGCTTTGTGTAACACATGATTTTCTCAAAATGCATTTCTTAAAGGAGATGTGAATCAAAATATTTGGTTATTCACTGAGTACATTGTACTCACCCCTCCTTCCATCTAACAACCATGTAGGTATTGAATTAATAAGTTTTGTAGCCGGATCTTCCCAAAAATGGAGAAAATACATGTATGTGATCGAGATTTCAGTGCATAACTGATGTTTCGTTGTGGGTGGTCGCAATAATTATTGTAAAGTTAAAATGGCATGATATTGTGTATAAGAGTGTTTGACTTATATTTGTAAAGTCTCGCCCTCGATTTTGAATTGACATATAATATCAAGTGCTTCCGCTACCGATATTTTTAGATAATAATGTGAATAAATTTGGGGGCGTGACAGGATGTGATATAGGCGAGGTTGGGTGTTTTTTTTTAATTTTTAATATTTTTATACCTCTTTTTAAATTAAAATATTAAGGGATATAACAGTAATTTTATTAAATAGTTAGCGATAATATTGACAGAATCCGTCAAAAAGGACATTTCATGTGAATTTATAAAATGTAGGCACTTAACAAGTCAAGAAAAAGCTAGGGAGATACCATACCCAAAAGTTCATGGCGAAATGTGAAATTAAATCTTTTGAAATAGACAAAATCAATCAATTTAAATTTTATATTTTAAACTTTAGACATATTACAATACACCATTAAGTTATTTCTAATTTTAAGTTTTCATATTATTCTAATTATTAGCTCTATATAATATGATTATATTACATTACCAATATAAAATTTAAAATTTAAATCTATTTTTTCTAAAAGGCAAATACAAAACGAAGTACAATTAAGAATGGTACGAAAGACAAAAAAATGTATAGTTGATTAAATGAGAGAGAAAGAGAGAGAGAAAAGGAAAGAATCATCGATATCTTTTTGAAAAATCATCAATCAGTGGACAAAGTTGCCCCAAATCGCTAAGAATCGTCAATCTGCTCTTCCGATCTGAAGAACAATCCATATCCTTTATAGGGGTCGAACTTACTTTAACAGAACTATACTCTAATCTTATACACTAATTTTACGGTAATGATCTCTTGTTAAATATATGATGGAATTATCTCACTATACATACATATAGCGGATGAGATTATTATGGAAATCTATACACAGTAGAGGCCCTTGTATGTGAGGGCCCTGATAATCTCCCGCCATGGTGTATATTGCGGGTATAAATCTATCGCATGTTTCTTCAAGGGTAAGTTAACAGAGGAGGGAAAGGGGGTTAAAGTAAGAATTAAAAAAGAGAGATTTTTTATTATAAAGTAAGAATTAAAAAAGCGAGATTTTTGATTTTTTTTTATCAGCACCAGGTATCTTAGTTTTGTCGGACTAATCTTGGGCTTTCAAGACCTTGCTTCTAGAACCTTGAAGGAAGTAAATTAAGGGAGATATGCCTCAACTGGGACTCAAGTTCTCAACACCAGCCTGTACACTACTGCGCACAAAGAGTCCTCGTCCAAACTGATTGTGATATTATTTTTTTGCACTCAGCACGAGTCGAACCCCCACCCTGCTAGTAGCGAGACTATGTGCAGCGAGGCTATGTGATGATTGTTCACCCGGAGGCATGAGATTTTTGATTATTGCCTCCATAACTCCATAATAATTGGTTAACTTATTTTTTTCTCTCTCCCCTTTCTAATCTTATTTGGACAAAATTCCATCAATTTTTTAATCAAAATATATTTAACATAAGTCTCATTTTAAAAATCTTAGAGTAATACTATTTATCTAGACTTGATATCAGAATCTAGCTGACATTACTATATTGAGAGTTGTATGGAGATGTATAGATAAATGAGAGCATTGAGTTATTAAATAATTAATAAAGAAATGATAACTAGACTGGAGATAGATAAATAGCATTATTTAAAATCTTGTAAGTTACTTTAATATGAGTTGATTTTTAAGATATAATTATAAGTATATCACGTGATAAAATGCATCAAAGAGAACAATTAAAAGTAAATTTTATCTTTGTAATTTCTTTTCTATTAATATGAGAAAATTCTAAATGATATTTCCATGTTTACAAATCAATTCTCTATTTTTAAATAAAAATTGGTTAAAACAATCGTATTCACATATTTTATACAACTCACATGTAGTGCACAAATTTCTATTATTCAATCCGTCTCATTTTCTATTATTTCTCATTAAAACTCATTAAAATGAGTTTGTAAATGGACACTACTTTTCTTATTTTGTTAATTTTTACTCCACTTACTTCAATAATTTGATTACATTATCCAATTTTTTTATACAAGGAGAGTGGATGGGAGTGGTATATAGGATTCGAACCTGAGAATTCTTGATAAGGAGCTGAGCTTTTAACCACTATACCAACCCCTTGACCTAAATGAGAAAAGAAAAATTCTGGGGAGACATAAATAAGTGACATTGTATATATGACATACTTGTATTGGATGATTAAAAAAAACCATGTGTTTATTATCCAATAAATTTGTACCATATAATAATGTTACTTACTAATGTCACTTGGTTATGTCTGTTGTAATTTAACCACTAATTTCATTAAACATTTATGAGCAGGTATGATTAGATGCAAGAACAATGTTGTGATCACGCTTTCAAATCCAACACTCTATTAAGTATAGTTCAATTAAAAGATAAAATAGAAAAAGTCTACTTGTAAACACATTTTTATACAAATTATGTTTACAAAATGAGTTGGCAGAAAAAGGTGGTTGATTTTTAAGTGATGTGATGTGAGAAAACACAAATTTTTGTCATGCGTGCATGGAACGTAGCTTTTGTAAGAATTTTGTGTACATGAATTAGATACAATATATTTTACGCGGTGATAAAAAATTGAAATTAAGGTAGGATGGGGTGTTTGATTCACTTTATTCAAACACATTATAATCTCACTTACCACTGATTTGATAACTGCTTATTTATAACTACAAATTTCAAACTTTTATTGAATTTACCCCACTCATTTCACCTCATTATAATTTCTCATTATAATTCAATTTGAATAAATAGATTCAAGACATATATAAAACATTTAAAACACTTCTAGCTCGAGGCCGCATATTCTCGCTGGCACTTTTTTAGGGAACAAGCAAACTAACTGTTATAATTTGTATTCACTCAAAATTTACCAAAAAAAAAAAATCTAGAAAATATTATGGCAGATTATAAGACAATCTGAAATACTTTTTATAATTAATGTAAAGCTTTCATCTTTTTACATCAAATTAGTACGTTTTGCCGAGTAGCATGAAGAAAAATGATTAGGACAATTGCGTAGGCATAAAACTTAAAGTATCATTTTTGTATATGAAAAACCGTATACATTTAAGAAATATATATTAGATATAATTTAGGATTTACTTGAATTTAAGTTTGAAAGAAAGGTATGAATCAAAATTTGAAAAAAAAAAAAACTGATAAATTTATACTACCTCCACGCAATATCTTTTTTGGAAAGTCTCAAATATATGATATTCTTTTTGTATTAAAAAGTCTAATTAGCATTACTTTACAAAACTATCAATTTTTAATACTTTAATTATAACTATCAATTTTGAATTCTATTTATTAAATAAGGACAAATTATGAATATAAATTACAAAACGTGCCTTTCTAACAAATTTCTTAATTCTTGTGAAAAAATAAATGTGACTAAATAATCGGGATGGAGGGAGTTTTCTTTTTGATGTATTTTAGCGGATTATATACTTATAATTTAATTAGACCTTGCAAGTTAACTCATATTAAAGTATTGAACGAGACCTTTGGGTATGATATGGCGTGTTAAATAACATATATCTGACATGCCATATAAATATATGACGGTAGATATCGTCAAACATTTAACAATAGATAGTTTTCACTTTTTAATGAAGGGTGAAAAATATCTCAGTGAGCATGATTAGTGTTGGGGGTAAAAAGTCAAGGGACAAAAACCCAAAAGGAAAAAATTAGGGGGAAAAATATTTTCAAATAATGTGTAGGGAAAAAACTAGAGGAAAACATATTAAAAGATTTTATTCATTTTTAAAATTTTTTTACACATTATTTTGTCATTATTCTTTTGTCATACAATTTATATTCAATTTTTTACATAATATTATTTTTTTTAATTTTATTATATATTATTTTAAGGAATGAAGTGAGGGGGAAAAAGTGTCCCCCAAATGGCTTTTTCCCCTTTCCCCATACATAATTTGACTTTGTTAGGGGTGAAAACCCAAATTGTATTTATTTTATTTTTTATTATTATTATATCTATTTTATTTAAAATCATATCTATTTTATTTATTATTATTATTTTGGGTTTTTACCCTAATATTAATCATGCTCTAAGAGTGTGAAATAAATTGTATCTATTTTATTTATTATTATTATTATTATATCTATTTTATTTAAAATTGTATATATTTTATTTATTAATATTATTATTATTCTTTTCAATTCTACCATTTGGGATTTTGAAAAAACCGCGTCAAAAATGTTACACTTCCATCTGACACACCTACGACTATAAATGGGCAGGGGTCCTCCATTTCTATCGCCAGAGTTAAGCGGGATTCTCCACACAAACTTTTCCTTTCTTCCCAACTCTTCCCCACACTATCAACTCTTCTATCTTCAATTGCAGAAAACTTTCGTAAAAGAAAATGGATTATCGTCAAGAAGTTCGTCTTTCGGAGCAGGTAGAAACGATGATAGAAAAAATCTGTTTTGAACGGTCGCAGCCGCCGCTAAAAAACTACGCAAGAATTTATCTTGCTAAAATAGGCGACGATGCAGCCATTGATATTCTAACAAAGATCGCCACTTCCTCATCTATAAGATCATTTGGAGGATTCGTTAGTTGGTTTGTTGAAAATAATTACCCAAAAGAGTTCGCCGAAGTAAGGAGTGCTTACAACTTTCAGCCCTCCCGTTCACCTTCTGCTAGCCCCGGCTGCCATTCTCCCCAGTACAAGAGTACGAAAGTTTTCTAAAAATGAACACTTTTTGTACACACTTGTATTTCTGCCTTTTCTGATTTTTTGGGTGCTGATTTTTTTGTTTGTAAAAATTGCTATCATGGGTAGATGGTGAAAATCAGCAAAGTCCCGTATCAAAGTTTGAAGTGAATTCTCCTCCGTCAAGTGGAGTAAAGACTGTCCCTCGAACAACCAAAACGCAGCTTTCGTACAGAGATGAAATGGACGAGAAGAAAGGCTTTCAGAATCCCAATTCTCAGTTACCGTTTAACGGCGAAATTAGTGCGAGGACCCGCTCTCTGCTGCAGATCCTAGACAAACTGGAATTTAGGAAATTATTTTTAGTTCTTAGTTACATTGGGAGGTTAGACTGTTAGTTGTCCCCATCATTTTAGTTTAATATTTGCTTTACGAATGGCAGCGACCTTTTTGGCTGAAAGCCTGAAACATCTATGTTTGTTTTGCAGGCAAGATTTGGAAAGTGTGATGACCTTGGATGATGCAAATGACATAATAAGCATGAAGGATACGCCAATGAAATATTTTGAGTCGATAATTTGGAATTCTTATGGGAAGCACTCTTATAACACCTCGGATCGAAGTGAGGTGAATGCACTTCTTTACTGCTGCCTTTTGCATTGTAGTGTATTTTACAGTTTTTCTTGGGGAAGATATCCTATTTGAATTGTATGGTGTGAGTTTGTCAAATGCTTGGCAAGCCGCTAATAAACTATATGTTCGTCAACCAAGTGGAATGATTGGGACAAGGTGGGGGGCATAGTGCTCTCTGTTAGAATATACTGATCAATATCCTATTTAATCAGGATTAACCTGTCATCGTGTGGTTACAGATGAATTGATTTTACAGAAACTTTAAGAATGGGCCTAAAATGACCGAACACAAACACCAGTATTCTAGTACTGGTTCTCATATTTAATGGGATTAAGAATCAGCTTTTCGTTGGATCAGAGTTTCTTAATAATCATTGTCAGGCTAGACATCATTTTAAAAGTTCAAAACAGAGCTTGATTCACTATGTCACAACTTTAAAATAACTAAATGCAGTAAGCATATGGTGTGTCTGCTCTCCTGGTACCATTTTTGGGAGATTCTTGACCATTTTTATACTGCAGTATTCTGACTGGGATTCAGGGAAGATGCATTCGTACTATTGTTATGTTAATCAAGATGGAATGTTACAGCTGAAGGTCAGTGTCAATGTATATATGTAAATTTATGCAGTATCATTTGTGTTTCTCTTTTCACTACTAGCTTCTCAGTTCTTTCAACGAGATCGGAGGACTCACCAAGACAGGTATCGGTATTAAGCAAAGAGGGCTTTCACACACACACGCGCGCGTATGGATATGTGTGTGTGTTATGTATGTATGTATCCTAGCACAGGAATTTACATAAATATTTCATTTGAATCAGGGTCCATATTTAAGCGTGCACCGAACTGCCATGCATAATTTTTTAGGAGATGATAATGTTTTGACAGTCAAGTTTCGAGGAGAAGGCATGTGTGGCACGGACAGGGAAGGAATTCTTGTTGGTTTGAGACGCTTCCGGATCTCAGGTAACTTTCAGAATGTGCCTTCCGAACTCATTTTCTGCTTTGTTATTAAGGAACCTCAGGACTTCCTTTGTTCAAGTGTTTCTATTTTCTTGGGGATGGGTGGTTACTTCTGAGTGTACATCTTTGTATCTTGTTAGAGTTCATTGAATATGGTATTTGTCATGCTTCTGTCTAGTATTCAAGGATGAGCGTAAAAGGAAGAAGAAAAACTTGGGCAAGGAAAGGAAAGAATCTACAAATTCAGATATCAAGTGCTACTTTGCTAGATTTGAAACTTTGAAAGAGATAAATGAAGCAAGATGTCTTTTTATGCACCTGCACACTGTCCCAACAATAGAAAAGCAAATGGCCAGGTTGACGTTGCTGCTTCTCTCTCTTTCTCTGCGCGCGCGCGTGTTTGTGTGATCCTTTTCGGACTATTGATATTTGCCATTTTAATTTGATTCAGGTTATCTTTAGATCGTGTCAAAGACAATAAAGCTTCAGACGTGTGCTCTTCCGATCTATTGAAACGATTGAAGATATACATCTTCGGGTAAAATATAGTGCTTCAATTTGTTACGCTTTTTTCTCGAGTGCCACTAGACCATATTTAGTGCTTGTTGTATTAAAGGTACAATATATTTTTCTTCTTGCTTCATAAATTTCAGGATGAGTATGGCTCTGTTATCTTTCAAGATGGGAAACCTGTTTTACATACTGATGGAACAGGCTACATTTCTGAAGATCTAGCTATGCTGTGTCCGAAAGATTTTTGCAAAGCAAAATATATGAAGGATGATGATTTTGAGGTTAATATTTTTCTTTATTGCATGTAGGAATCTTTAATCTTAATATTGCAAGGCTTATAAGGAAAAATTAGTAATGTTGACTGTCTCTGATTAATTAACTCTAGTTTAATTTTACAGTAGTCTAGAAGAAATAAAAGGACACAAATGGAAAAGCTTGTAAGTGCATAATGATACCTGAAGACTACTTCTCTCCTCATTTTTACGTTGGACACAAGCTGTGATCTTTGTTTGCGTTTTGAGTTTTATTTTGTTCTTTCTTGATAGGTACTTGCTTTTTCATCTATTTGTAACATATATATTGAATACTTTTTCTTATGTAAAGTATCTATGATTTACCTCTTCATTTTTTCTTATGTTTTCAAAGCTGTTGTGGAGACTTATAGCCACTAAATGACTTCCATTAGCTTCATTAGTATTAAGTGCTTGTTTGAATCTCATTATGACAACCAAATTATAATGGGAAACTATAATGAGTTGAAATAAGTTGTGGAAATTTAATTGAAATTTGAAATGTAGTGATAGTTGAGTAGTTGTCAAATCAGTGGTCAAATTAGTGGTAGGTGAAATTATAGAGCTTGTTCTTTGGGCTTTAAATAAATCAGATAATTTATCAAATCAATATTAACAACACATTCTCTACAAAAAACAAATTTTCACACATCCCATTAATCTTTCTTTACATTCCCATCAGAAGTTCCCCTTGAAATTTAAATCTCCTTTACATAAAGCTTCCAAGAACAAGCTGATAATGTGTAGAATAATGAGAATCAAACAACCATTAAATTTTGATCAATATAGAACTTTTTACTGCAACTACATCTGTGTAAATCTATGAATATTATATTTTGTAATTCATTGTGGTTATTCTTGATCCAACTAATAACTTTCTTGTTCAGTATAGAACTCTGTTCTACCACAAGAGTTGCTTACATTTTGTAAGAAGGATAAATGAAAAATTTTAATGAATTGTCATCTTTTTAGTTAAACTAAAATGATTCTTCACTTTATTTAATACAAAAAGCTCATGCTAAAAGAATATTCAAGAATTCTGCATCAGGTTAGGCTGCAAGTAGAGATGACATTGTTATATTAACTTGTAAGCAAGAATAACCTATAATGTCATTGGTCCATATGCAATGCCCTCTTAGAAGGGTGTAATTTATGCTCATGCATCATTCAACTTTAACAAGTCCTTGTTTGCTATTCATATTATTTCTTACTACTTTTTGTTTGGATTTTCAGAAGCTTTGTAATTTTGAGGATCTATCATGTCTGAAAGTGACAAAAGCTGGGAACAAGGAACCGGTAATATTTTCATTAGTAGCATTCATTTCTTCCTTTTCTTTCTCACTAATTGAGTGTGATGTCTTCAGTATAATCTATGATCTTTAATCCTATTGATTGTAACAGCTTTAATATTTAGACCTGCTATGATATTTTTATTCCTTTCTTCCAGCCTTTGTTGATCCAATGCCGATTATTCCATAATGGTCTTGCAGTTAAGGGAACTCTTCTCGTAAATAGGAAGGTAATGTTTTATTTTATTAATATTTGATTGCTTCTTTAATTGAGCACTTAAAAGTTAAAAGTTAGGAAACATGATTTAACCGTATTCGCTGGTTGGAACTTTTTAGGAGCAAGTTCCTAAGTAGCACAAAATCAGCGAATTACAGATTCGGAAATTCATTCTTGCCAATTGAGATATCAATCATGCGTTGGCATAAATGTGCAACTAACACTTAACTATGCTATGGGATGTATTATTTTAATAATTGGCACAAAAATATTTAATTGTCTCCTCATTTCAGTTACACCTTGATCGCTACTCAAAAATATGGGATCCTAGCCAAGTTCTTCTGATGAAAACTAAAGACAAAAAATTATATTTCTTTTTCCGGTTATATTTTATTTTATTTTTGCTATAAAGGATGGCACTAGGGAAACCAACATCTTTTTTGCACTTTGTAAAATTAAAAAAATCTCACACTAAAGGAAATATTTATACCTCTGAAAATGAAGTCTTGCGTATATTTCAGACTATTGGCTTGGTTATATATGGAAAATATGTGGATGGATTTAAGGGTAGAAGATCTCTTTATTACATTTTTGTTAGCTTCTTGTTAGTTCCATCTGAATTCTTAAGTGGGGTTCTAAAGTGTGAGCTGAGTCTAGTGGTAATGCTGTGTGAACTAAAATTGTCATAGAGCATGAGAAAGAAACTGTAGATGCATTTGTTCTTAACATATTCCCCTAGATGACACACCATATATAGATTCCAGATACTTAAAAGATATTCTTTTATAACCACAATATTGAAGAGTGGTTTTCTAGGGTTGTTAAATAAAATTTATCACAAAAGATTTGTGTTAGGCAAGCCTTTTGGTCTAATGCTATAAGTTGATGATAATTTTGTTATTCCCAAAACAACGAGCTGATTTACTTAAAAGCATCTTCGCCCCTCCCCCCCCCCCCACCGGGGGGGGGGGGGGCCGGGGGAAGCAGTAATAGTCTTCCTGATTGTTTTCTGTTTTTTCAATTAACTTCACATTTTTCTGTGGTGGCTTTCTATTTTCATTACTCCAACATTTTTAATACACTTGACTGCTGTCTTTTTTAGCTTGGACGAGGAAAAATACAGATAAGGCCTTCAATGATAAAGGTTGAGAGAGACTCAAAATTGTGTGTGGAAAAAAATTTCAACTCACTAGAGATCGTTTCTGTTAGGTATTCTTCACTTATTAAAATCTCTTGACTTACTATTGAGATGTGGTGTTTTAAGAATGGATTTCTTCTGCTTATTTAGTACGTAAGCTATAATAAGCATAAGCATACTCTGCAGGTCTTGTTTCACTTGTCAAGAATTTCATCACCTTTCCTTTGTTGTTAAATTTCTGAGGGGGTAAATCATCAGTTGATATTCTATCAAATTACTTTGGGATAAAAGGTATTAGGTTAACGGTGACTAAGACAAATTCTCTGGAAGGTTATTTTAGATATAGTGGAATAAGGATGATGGAAGCAAACACTTATTATTTGTTTTGTGGAGGGGGGGAGGGGGGATGAAAGAGAGACCGCCCTTGATATATATATTTTTTTATTTTTTGATTATTGGTGAGTAATAAGGACTTTAACATGTGATTAGCAGGACCATTGTGTACATAATTACAATGCATTAGGTAAACATCAAAGGGATTCTCATATCAAAGAAAAACTTAGTGGACGAGTACTTTCTCCTAATAAATACCAAATCGACTGTATTTTATGACTATGAGTTTGTTCAAAAATGTACATAAGATACTAGCGGATGGCATGATGTATGCTTGTTCTAGAAAGCTTTATATAAAGTTGACTTTTTAGAGAGTGTGTGGGGGATTCAAAGAAAGATTATAGGGAAGTGTTAAAGTTTGTTTTTTATGGAGAATGCCTTTAGTATTAAAATTTGACTTGTTGACCGGCTTTTGATTTAAAAATAGCTCCTAGAACAAGCTCTAATATAGATTTGTAGCTGTTACGGTGGAGCCAATACCAACTGAAAAAAAGTGAAATGAAGGAAAACCTTTCTGCAATAGATTACCCTGTGTAGATTCTGTTCAATTTCTTTGTCTAATGAGAGCAATTAGCTTACCCTCTCGATTATCTTTTCAAATTTGTGCTACCTGTATCTTTGGAGCTTGTTTCATGATACTAAATATCAAGCTAAGAAGTTAAGTCGAAGTCACAAGTCAGCAATTATTGATCTCTTTTGAAAGGAAGTTAACAATTATTTTTGACCGAATTCTCCTAGTAAAGTAATCTAGCACAAATTGTTCCTTACTCCTTAACTGGTTGTTATCTAGAAAAATTAACATTTCAAAAATCTCTCCTCAAGAGAGCTTTACAAGAAAAAAAAAGAGGTAGATCTAGAATGTGTATATCAGTAAGGAAATAGCAGAGCTTCTATTATGGAAAATATCAAAGCCCTGTTAAGCAGCATCTAGATTTTGCATAAAGCAAAATATCCATTGACTCTTTTGGTGTTTGTCTTCCAGTCACAAACCTGGTAGAGCCTTTTTGTCAAGATATTTGGTTGCTCATTTGACATATGGTGGCGTTCCGGGAGAATTCTTTTTAAATTTAGTGTCTAATGCATTGGAAGAAGCTCGAAACGTGTACTCAGATTGGATTGCAGCTCTAAAAGGTAATTCCTAAACTGCTACCATGTACACTTTCTAGTTTTCAGTGGCAATCCACCCATTCAACATGTTCTATGCCGATTTAATGTGTTTTGAATGTTCTTTATGCTTTCTTGAAACTTGACTATAGATGCATGTAATAGCTCCAATTAGGTCTTGCTGGTTTCATTTCTATATACTCTCTTATCTCTCTAGAACTTCAACCTAACAATTTCAATCATAGGTACTAATCCGCGGTAAAATATACGTTCAGTTTACTCAATCATGTTTCACAAAACGTGTCCTTTTACAGTGGCTTCCTACAATGAAGGGCTGGATTATGGTTGTTTGGCACAAAGAATGATTTTATCTGGGATTCCTCTCTCTGAACCGTATCTCCAGCAATGTTTGTCATGGCTGGTAAAGGAAGACAAATCAAACCTTAAAAAAGCAAGGATTCCAATGAGCGAAAGCTTTTATCTGATGGGTACTGCTGACCCTACATGTAAATTGAACAATGATGAAGTCTGCGTTATTCTGTATGTCTCTTACACCCTTTTTTTTTTTTTTTTTTTGGAAGGGAATTCTACTTAATTTTGTTGTACTTGTAAATGGAAAAGAGTCAAGGATTTCATCTTTGATATACCGAATTCTCGGTGACCTGAAATAATGGCTTCCTCTCATGTCCATTCACTTTCTGAACGCTGATGTGAAAATTGGGAGTCGCCCTGCCCCTTTTCAGTAACTGAAATGTTTAACAAGTTGATTTGTGCATGCCTCAGTTAATCTTTTGTAAATCTGAAAAATAATGATTCCGAAACATCTTGCTTATAATTTCTAGTCAAATCTGCAGTGAGAATGGTCAACTTTCGGGCAAGGTGCTAGTGTACAGGAATCCCGGACTGCATTTTGGAGATGTTCATATTTTAAATGCAGTGTATGTGGAGGAGCTGCAAGAGTATGTTGGCAATGCCAAGTATGGCATTTTCTTCTCAGTCAAAGGCGGGAGATCAGCAGCATATGAAATGGCGAAGGGTGATTTTGATGGAGACATGTATTGGGTTTCCAGGAACCCTGAGGTTAGCATCTGGTTAGGGATGTTCGTCTTTTTTCCCTCTGCTAGATATGATATAATATTTAAAATCATATGCTACCACCAATAGTATCTATTATTTAAAATCATATGCTACCACCAATAGTATCTATACAAGTATTTCCCTATCTTCCTTTTGCAGTTTAGTAGTTGTAATTAGTGTTTCCCGTCCATGGTTGCTAAATCTTACCTCGACTCTTTCAGATAATTTTTAATTTATGCGTTATAATCAGTACTTCTGTCCATGATTCTTATGTTTCTTTTGAATTAACATAATTTCTTATTGTTAAACTTGAGCATTCCGTTTTCTCAATCATTTCAGCTATTGGAATATTTCCATGCAAGTAAACCGTGGAGCTGCGAGTTTTCGACCCCAAATTCTTCTAGCAGAAAGCCAAACGAGCTCTCAGAGGAGGAACTAGAACGTGAATTTTTTCATCTTCTCTCACAGGCAAGGAACCCAAGGTATGAAGTGGCTCTCAGATCTCAATAGAGTGAAAAATTTTGGTCATTAGTATGAGATAAATCAGATCATCGTTAGTTAAATGACTCTCCTGTAGTTACGAAATGGCCAATGCAGCTGATAGCTGGCTTGCATATGTAGACCGGTTGTTGACTTTGCCAGATGACAGTACGTATGAAAGGGGTGACCTGATGAGAAAAATAAACCAATTGGTCGGCATATATTACGAAACAGTTGATGCACCCAAAAGTGGGAAAGATGTAAGTTTTGTTGAACATTTATAATATATATTTTTTTATTTACAAAATAGTCCTTTTACTTTTACTTTGAAATGACCTTTTTCCTTTCAGTTTAATATCACAGTAGTCTCATTCATGTGAACCAGGTTAAAGTTCCTAACCACTTGAAGGCCAAATCATATCCTCATCACATGGAAAAGGGTCCTGCCTTTAGTTATCACTCCAATTCTATCTTGGGCCAAATTTATGATAAAGTTGAGGAATCAAAAACTGAAATTCTACCCACTGAAGGTGAATATTCCTAGAATTGTGAAATTAATCTTATGGGCCGGTTTTTATATTATTGGTGAGCTGCATAAGGAAATCTATTCAAAGTTGAGATTCTCTTATAGTTGTAATCTTTTTCAGTCATATTTCGGTAAACATTGGGTCTTTCAATTATCAAACAATGTGATGTATGGCTTGAAGCCAGACCATCAATCGGTATTTCTAGTGCGTGAATTTACTATTGTTTTCTACAGAAATCACAAAATTATCATGTTTCGATGTTGAAATCCCGGAGTACCTCAATATGTGGAAGGATAGATACGATGAGTACCGCATGGACATGAAGAAGGCCTTGAGTACAGGAGGTGAAACAAAAAATGCCGCTGCAGATGAGGTGATTAAAAAGTACAAACAGGTAAAATCTTATTTTAGTTGAACTCAAAGAAACTTGGTCTATCAAATTCATGTCGTTTGATTATAAAAGCTCGACTGTGATAACATGAATGGCCAAGCACCCGGAAAACCTATTTGTTTGAGCTTTAATAAGAAGGAATTGCTCGTATTAGCTGGTTCTCCTATCATATCATATCAGGATTTAGGCCAAAATTCATTTTTGTTTCTTTCCTTCGTTTTTCTCTCCTTATAAATGAATTTCATCTTCGATCCTTATAAGATTTACCCTTTTAACACATAGGAAATGCTTAAACTTTGTGCAGTTGTTGTACGATGCCCCGGATATGGATGAAAGCGAGAAAAAAAGTGAAGAAATTGAGATGGAGGCCCTTGCTATCTATCATGAAACATACGAGTTCGCAAGAAAACGAAAAGATATAGGAAAATGCAAATTCGCGTGGAGTGTGGCTGGGGATGCACTTTGTAACCTGCATTCTCGGAAAACAGCTGGTCCAAACGATAAGTCTCTTGTCATTCTATCTTCTCGTCTACGTGATCTTTTAAGATGATGAGTTAGTCTTGAAGTAGATAAACTCGACTAATAAGCCATTGTGCATTCTGTTCATGGAGTAACAGTTATGATGTTGTAGAAGTGTAGCATATAACCTATTCTGTCCATGCAAAGGCAAAATACAGTCTTGTGCCTTCTGCAATGTTGTATGGTATCTGTAATATATTAGGTGTATCTTGTTTTGTATGCTTAATGTTCGAAAAACAAGGATTTTCTTTCACTAGAACTTGATATTTGTAAAAGTAACTGAAATGTATTATCTTCCAATGTTCCACTAGTGGTATCTAGGATTGCTGGTAACGGTGTGATATGGTTAGTGATATTTAGAACCAAACTTCTGGTGCCATGAGGGTATGAGTGTATATAACCCTTTAAATTTCATTTTTCATTAGAGGCAATTTTGTCTAAAGAAGAAGGAAAGGCTAATTTTGAAAAAACATTATAAAGGTGTAACGTGTCTAGTTTTAGAAGACCTTTTAAAAATTAGCTATTTTGTTTTTTTGGTAATTTCCACTATCAATTAAATGGTATATTACACCAAATGTTCAAACCTTAGCAAGAATTAACAATTTCATCTCTAACATTTTTTCAAGCATGTAAGTCTCCAACTTTTTAAAAATATGCACAAAAGGTCTACATATTATTTTTGTTAGTTTTCATTGATTACTTTTCTATAAAGACAATTTTATCCTTTATCTAAATTAAAAAAATAAGACACAAAAATTTTAAAAATTTATTTTGACCTCTGTGTTGTTTTCTATTTTACATACATATACATATTCATCTATATATCATTTTGTCATGCACCTACTTAACACAAGTTATACATACACATTGGTTGTTATATTATCTTTTCCATTCACTTACCACCACCACCAGCACCACCATCACCAGTGTCATAGTCACTTTAGGCAATTAACTCTCTGAAATTCAAGTCATAAAAATTGAATTTTTCTTGCAAGAAAAATTGAAGTTTGAACTATTGGTTAAAAAGGGAAAATTTCTTCCCTTCCACTACAACTTCTCTCACTCCCAATTTTTGTGTTTACATATTGTTAAAAATCAGAGGTAGATACTTTTTTATTATTGTTAAAGGCACTGAAAATATATGTTGCTTACTATGATTAGTTACTGCTAACTTCTATTAAGCATCGCAACAATTTCCCTCACCTTTTTTTTTTCTTTTGGGTAAAAAATAGTGGGGAAGGATAAGGTTTTCACTTAAATTGTCTTTAATAATAATAAAAAAGGGATTTACATCCCATTTTTAGCAATGAGAGAGCTTTAGCGGAAATAAAAGGGTGGATTCCTTGTTTTACCAATAATTCAAACATTTAATTTTTATTGCTAGAAAAATTTATACATTTTTAATTGCTCCAATTTTTATTACTTGAACTAGAATTATCACTTGTGCGTTGCACGGGAATAACAATAATAATATCAACAAGTCGAGCTCAGTATTCAATAACATGTTTTAGCATTTAATAAACTTAGAAAGGTGGTTTGACAAACTTAAGAGAAAGGAAAAAAGGTATGCTTCCAAAGAATTGAGCAGGCAAAAGTTCTCTAGACTGTACTAAGCTCACATTTAATACCATTTCAAAAAAAAGTTCGCATTCAATAGGGACACTTAAACCACACTGCAGGCAAGCTTCTTAAATTAATCAATATATACTACTTTAATATTCCCATTTGGTAGAATAAAATTCTTCAAAATATACAATGCGCCCATAGTAGTAAAAATTTGATAATAATTTAAATTTGTTGTAAATAATTAAATATTTAGTGAATAACTATCCTACCCTCGCAAACCCTAGATATGTTACCATTATGCCTCTGAGACCCTAGCTTTATATCTATAAATAGGGGTCTCTACTTCTCATTGTAAATACAAAATTTTTGAGTTTTCTCTCTACCTTATGTCTATTTTTCTATATTCTTTCTTCTAATTTATAACACGTTATTAGCATGATGAATATTTTTCTTCTTTTTTTTTCTACCAAAGCGTCTTATTCTTTGTTTTCTTATGTTGAATCGTGTTGAATGGTTATATTAATATATTCCGTTCTTTTTCCTCAAAAGATTCTGTAGAATTGTTATTCAACACGTTCAACATATTGGTTATTCTTTACCAAATTTTCCTTTTTTCACTTTTTCTGTTTCTTTTGTCTTTTCCTTTTGCCGATGTCGAAATGATTGGCACTCAACAATCTTACGTCTTCACAATTTTCACGATTCCAGAATCCTCATTATGGCACAATTGTGTTTAAATGTTTTATATCACAACGATCTTTTTTCTTTCGCATAAATGACTTGGTGTCAAAATATTAATTTGATTATCCATATCTTTATGTGTAGATGTACATAAAAGGATAGCCAATATTCTTAATGGATTTTTGGCTTATGTACGGTCTAATGAGGCTACTATGAAATATTTACTCATGGGTGGGGTAAGCTCTTCTATTCTGGTTCATGGTTTCTCTTGGCTATATGGTTCATCCGGGGGAGAGATCGAGCTTCAAGTAATAGTGAATGATCTTATCAATACACAAATGTAGCCAATATTCTTAATGGATTTTTGGCTTCTAATTTTATATGTCACGTTGACAATCATATTTTGATATAAAGGGATCGTGAAATCTTCTCTTGATTGATTCATTTTGAGATAATATGATGGCTAATTACATAATGAATGTAAATCTGGTGGTCACATATTATATTACTTTTATCTATCTTTTCTTATATAGTAGGGAGATCATGAAAGATTCTTTTGATTGATCTTCTTCTTGATTTGATTTTGGATGACAATTACATAACACATATGAATATGGCAATCATTATCTATTGATAAGCACTAACAATCTTATTTGAATATATAAGAATTATGCTTCTTATATTTGTTATATTAGTAACTATTATTTACATCTATTCCTACACAATTAATTGAACTATTAGATATTCTGTATAATATTTATATAAGTTCATGTAATTATGTTGTCATAATTCTCATATAACTATGTGTTACAAATCTTTGTTCAATGCTTCTAAAGAAGCACGTTAATTTTAATTATTTCCCCCAAAGGGCAAATATAAAAAAGTTCCAATATATGATATTATTCTTATCCCTGAAGGAGAGAATGAAAATTTATATTATAGTTAATATGATGCTTGATTAATTTCATATTAATTATTATGTATGACTTCATATAATTCTTGAAGAACTACAGTGACATCTGATTAAATATTCCAGAAGAATATAATTACCTACAAAATCCCCGACATGTGCTAATAATTATGGTTTCCTGAATAACATAGTTTGTAATTTTAATCTCAAAGATTATATTGGCAAAATATTTTGTTGTGTTACCGAAGAAAATCACAACTTTATATCATAGTAAAAATACTTTAACAAAATATAATTTGCTTCTAAAGAGCAAGATAAGATTTTGTGATGTGGTTTCCTAAAGAAACTATAATGTTTGAAATTCTAGACGAATATCTCACTATTTGTTCTTGAAAAATCATAATTTTTACTTCGTTTATTATTATTTTTATTCCATTTTATTTTCTGCTTCGCAATTTACATTTGATGCACCTATTTACTTATTTATTAAATTGTTATTATACTTATAATAATAAATTAGATCTAATGAGTTGTTACTCCTAAAGTAGTACAACTTATATTATAATATTCCCGCTGAATATTAATTGTTCTTGAAGAATAATATTATACTAGATATTATATTTCCAATATATTCATGAAGAATATTTAATTACTATTCTTGGAATAGTAATAACTCAAATTGGTAATGAATCGTAGATATTGTTCCTAAAGAGTAGTTGATGTATGAATTTAAATCTTATATATACATGTTACTTTTGAAAAAGTATATTACCATAAATATTTTACGAGAATATAGAATCTTGATGATTCTATAATTTGAATTGATTAATATTTTAGATGAAATCTCGAAGATTTCATATTAATATTCTGGATCATTTTAATAAAGTTCTGTATATTTTATCATAGAAGATTTTATTGTACTCGTGAAGAAAAAAATTTGAACAATATCGCAAGTGACTTTATATCATACATATATAGTATTGTTTATGGAATGACATAGATATCGTTTATATGAGATCCTAAAAAATTCATATTAAAACTTATGAAACAAGTGGGGAAAAAAATCTCATAGATTTTATTGAATTGGAAGTTCAATAATTATTGAAAGCTCTAGAAGAGCTAATTTGTGTAATTTCTGTTTTAATTTATATTATAAAAAATTAGTATAAAACCAATTATATTAAGCTAGAAATTTAATAGTAATATATTGATTGGCATAGTTGGTCAGACTATCCCGGCCTATAATGACGAAAATATTGAGAATTGTGTGGAGAACTAGAAGATTTATCCTCTTAAATGATTCTCATATGCTGCATATTTTCAAAGCAAAATGATTGCTAATTATCACTAGCTAAATTTAGATCTGTATTCCAAAGATTTCTAGAAAATATTTAGGGTGAACTTTGTGGGCCCACTCACCCTTTATGTAGACCTTTTAGATATTTATAATTTAGATCCATTAGAGGTCACATGTGTTAGATTACTCATAACCTGACGTTTGTGAGATTATTTGCTTAATTGGTTGATGATGAGCAAAGTTTTAGATATAAAATAAAGACATTTGCATCTTGTTAGTGAACTTTATCTCAAAATTTTATTAATGATTTATATTTTAGTTGGGATACTTGATTACCTATGGTGTAGCAAGACCATTGGATATGCCTCAAGTTATTTGCTACTCCATTAATTGAGAATAATATTTTCTATTTAAGTGAAAAACTGGTATTTCACTTGCTGCATTATTATAATTTGCCAAATATAAAATTTATAATATGATACCCCCATTATAGTTGGCTTACAGTCAGAAGTCTCCCCTTACTAAAGGTTATAAATGCGATTTTTGTATAATTGCACCACTATAGAATTGAGATAGATATTATTGAATGCTAAGAATACATGTTCAAGTTTGAAACCTCAACGCAACATTTATTTTTCATCCCTGAAGGATGATATGTTATGACGTGATTTGTTGATTGTTGATTCATTCGCTAAGGGGGAGGAATTAATATTTGGTAACAGTTGGATGAAATGCGTTTTATAATCCTCGCACGGTATAGCGCAAACCAGAAGTTTGCAAGTTAATCTACATTTCAATTTATTTACTAAAGTATAGTTACCAAATTCTATTTTACTAAGTTTAAATGCTCTAGCTTGGCTTGATTTAAAATCATACATAATGTGATTTATTAATGGCATGTCTGAAAATGATGTTAGTTGATTCCAAAAAAAAAATATCCCTATGTTAGAAAATGGAGCAAATAATTGTGATGGTCTTATTAAGGCATAATACTCTTGAACAGTACACAAACATAACTAGTCATTAAACCTCACAGAGGTTCAGCTAATCTGAAATTAGTTGAATAAAGAGATCTCGATAAGTTATGTCTTTTCTGGGATTATATGGAATCGAAGGAAAAAAATGTTAATGAGCTAATTGATTGTGAGGATGATGAATTAATTTTTCATAAAAAATTTAATAAAGTGGAATATTGGCCAAAACAAAAAGATGCAATCCCGTAGATTACTAAATATTAAGACCAGCAGTCTAATTATTTGAAAATATATATACAATTAAATAAGTTGTGGTACAATTGAACGAAATTACATTCAATGAGAAAATATATGAAAGAAGTAATATTGTGATAGACAATATCTTTGCCTATAATGTGGCTTTTGATATTATAGATGATATTGAGAATCTTGAATCATTGTCTATCAAAAATGTCAACAAAGAAACGATTGGTCAACGTGGAACGAAACCATTCAGGAAAAGTTGAATTTTTTTAGAAAAACGAAAAGTTTTTGAATCTGTAGTCCAAACATCTAAAGATGTAATTCTTATTGGATACAAGTGAGTGTTTGTGAGAAAAAGAAATGAGAACAATGAAATTACTAGATATAAGGCTCGACTCACAAAACAATATATTTCACAGAGACTTGGAATAGATTATGATGAGATATATTCACCTGTGATGGGTGTTGTACATTTAAGTACTTGATTAGATTGGCTATCTCACAAAGGCTGGAGATGAGACTTATGGATGTAATAAATGTCTATATTTAATCGCTTGACAGTGATAGTTATGTGAAAATCCCTGAAGGATTTAAAGTGTCATAAGCAAGTGATTCATTCTCTAAATATATGTTGTCAATTAAATTACAAAAATCACTCTATAGATTAAAACAATCTGGACGGATGTGGTATAACCGTCTGAGTGAATATTTGTTGAAAGAGGGAGATTAAAATGATGATATTTGCACATGTGTTTTTATAAAGAAAACTGATGTTAGATTTGCACTAGTAGTAGTTTATGTAGATCTTATAGGAACTCTTGAAGAGTTCGATAGAACTGTTAAATATTTAAAAACTGAATTTGAAATGAAAGATTAGAGGAAAACCAAATTTTGTCTTGGCATGCAGATTGAACATCTTTCAGAAGGATTACTCATTCATCAGTCTATACACAAGAAAATTTTTTAAAAGGTTTTATATAGATAAAGCACATCCGATCTCATCTCCAATGGTTGTCCGATCACTTGATGTAGACAAAGATCCTTTTCGTTCACTTGAACGTTTTTGGAATTGCAAGATATGTTAATCCTCTTTAAGTTGGGCGTTTGTGACTTTTTTCTTATGAACGTTTTTGTGACCTAGGGTAGGACGAGTGTGGTCGGTCACGTGAACTTTTGGAGAAGTTTTAAGAGTGAGAACACCAACAGACAACTGTAGACACCGTCAAATCCGAAATTTGAACATGAAGGTTTGCTTGTGAGGGAATTCAGGAAAGTCAATTATATTCAGGCAAACAATTTTTTATATTCACACTACATTTTAATTAATATAGTAGTTCTTACTATATGTTGATTGTTATAATTGCATTTTAAATATTTTTACCTCATATTTTTATCATTAAATTTTTATTTATGTCGATATTAATGATTACTTTTAAAAAATTATATTAGCCTACTTTTAAATAAAGAAATAAATTGTTATATTTTTGTTTTAGTTTTTTTCTTTTTTCTTATATAAAATACAGTGAGAAAAATATTTTTTTACTCAATCGTAGCATATATTTTGAAAGAAAATTGTTGTCAAAGACATAACGTATACTAACCGGTTAAAAATTAAAGATGAAAAATGCGATTAAAGATTATAGATGTAAATATTTTAACTTTAAAATACTAAAGACTTTCAATGGCAATTACATTTGTAGTGGGTTCAGTAAAAGTTATTGTACCATTACAACTACTCATTTTGCCCTTACTAAAGAGGAGAACGGGTTTCATAGGATTGGGCTTTTGAAAATTGAAATAAGAGCCTCTTGCTCGTTCCAATAGTCACAAACGCCCAACTTAAAGAGGATTAACATATCTTGCATATGTTAATCCTCTTTAAGTCTTGAAGTACCATATCTCAGTGCAATTGGAGCATTAACATATCTTGCAAATTGTACTCGACCAGATATAGCTTTTTTGTAAATTTCCTTGCTAGATATAGTTCTGCACCAACTCAAAGATATTGGAATGGTGTTAAACATATCCTTCATTACCTTAAAGGCACCATAGGCTTGAGATTATTTTATTTACAAAACACGGGTTCTTCTTTAGTTGGCTATGCAGATGCAGGTTATCTTCCTGATCCACATAAAGTTGAGTCACAAACAGGATATATATTTACTTATGAATGAACAGCTATATGATAGAAATATGTGAAACAACCCTTGATAGCAACATCTTCAAATCACCCAGAATTTATTGCAATCCATGAAGCAAGTCGTGAATGTATATGGCTTAGAAACATGACATACCATATTCAAACATCATGTGGGATAGTTTCAACAAAGAAAGGTCCAATAGTATTGTGTGAAGATAATGTAGCTTGTATTGCACAACTTAAAAAAAAGGCTTCATCAAAGGGGATAGGACGAAGCAAATATCTCCAAAGTTTTTTTCTACACATGAACTTCAGAAAAGTGGGGACGTCGACATTCAACAAATCTGTTCAAGTGATAATGTAATGATTTATTCACAAAGGCGTTACCAAATTCTACATTCAAGAAATTGGTCTATAAGATTGGAATGCGTCAACTTGGAGATCTTCAGTGATTGACATCAGGGAGAGTAGCTGTACTCTTTTTCCTTCTACCAGGTTTTGTCCCACTGTGTTTTCCTGGCAATATTTTAATGAGGCATCATTTTATCACTCCAAATATTCATTATATACTGCACTCTTTTTTCCTTGAATTTGTGTTTTTTTCCCATTAGGTTTTTGTCAAACTAAGGTTTTTAATGAGGTAGTTAGATGTATAGATAGTCATTCAAGGGGAAGTGTTGTAAATAATTAAATATTTAGTGAATGACTATCCTACCCCCACAAACCCTAGATATGTTACCATTGTACTCCTAAAATCCTAGCTTTATATCTATTAATAGGCGTCTCTACTTCTCATTGTAAATACACAATTCTTGAGTTTTCTCTCTACTTTCTGTCTACTTTTCTATATTATTTCTTCTAATTTATAACAAAATTATTTTATGAATTGAAAAATATTTTTTGTGTTGTCGAATGAAAGCTGTACTCATAAAATTAAAGGTTTAAATGCACACAAAAATCATCATGAATAGATTAACAGCTTGTTTGATTATCTTTATTAATTCTCTTTATAATTCAACCTACTACTGATTTGACTACTGATTTAACAACTGCTCATTTATAATCACAAATTTCAAATTTCTATTAAATCTACGCAACTCATTTCACCTCATTATAGTTTCTCATTATAAATTAATGTAAATAATGAGAATCAAAAAGCCACTAAAGCATAGATCACAACAAGAATAACTATTTGACTATAACTACATCAAGCAAGCATGACATAATACACCCAGAGAATTGGAAAGAACGCATAGAACCCCAAACATAGATAGATCATTCAAAAATTACAAGACGATGTTAAATGAGAGAGGAGAAAAGGACAAACGTTAGTTGCTAGAATGTATTTTTCAACCAAAGACTCTATCACAAAAAAAAAAAAATTAAGGCAAAGGATTATAAGAACAATATGTTCATCCATATGATGACCCTTTAAACTTAACTTTTATGAACAATGTGACACTAGATAAACTTACTACTTAATTCGCATAGACTCACAGGGACTTCAAAAAGATACTAAAAAAGTAACAAATTGGCAAACAAACAAAAACAAAAAATTCAAAAGGATTACATTAATCCATAAGATCTAAAGCAATCAAAATATTATCTAGGATCATAAATCCAAGCAAAGGACGACACAAAGAAAAATGAATAATTTAAATCAAAAAATGATATAATAATTTTAAAGACAAGGAAATCAGATTATACAAAGAAAAACAAATAATTTAAATAAAAAATAAAAGAAAGAGAATTGTCTGTAGATGATTTTCCATATCAAGAATTCATTCAAAAGAGTAAAATTAATAAGATAAGACAGAAAAAAAGAATGAAAGTGGGAAGACAGGTAAAATAATGGGGAGAATTACAGCCAAAATAATAACGAAATGATACAATACTTAAAAGGTAATGTCATTAGTGACATCACCAATAATCTTAATGCACTAAAATTACTATAAAAAGCCCAATAAGACAAAGTTACAAAAAAAGCCAAAAAACGGGAGTCGGGAGGGGGGAGCAAAGGGGCCCTACTCTTATTATAGCTAGATATATAGATATCAATCATATCTCAATTTAATTACTTATTTAAGTTTAAATTTATGAGAGTTTATTGCTTAAAATGACTATAGCACTAGTGGTGATATTAGGTAAGTAAATGAAAAAGATAAATTATTGATCAATGTGTATTTATAACTTGTGTTAAATGCGTGGATAGAAAAACAATGTATAGACGAATATGTATAAGTGTGTGAAAGAGAGAGTGACAGAGAGATCAAAATAAATTTTAAAAATTTTTGTGTTCTTATTTTTTAATTTAAAAAAATATAAAATTGTCTTTAAAAAAAATTGAACAATGAAAATTGATAAAAAATAATATGTAAGAACTTTTTGTGTATATTTTTAAAAGTTTGGGGACCTATATACTTAAAAAAAGTTAAGGATGAAATTGTTATTTTTTAAAAAAGTTAGGGACCTTTTGTAAAATTTAACCTAAATTAATGAGTGCAAATTGTCAAACAAATCCGTTTCTAGTGCAAGAGTCTGATCTGTTCCATTAGAATGGATTGAGATGTTTCCTAGCATAATCTCTTTTGAGTATTCGAAAAACAAAAAATTTTGACGATGTTTGCTTGTACACTTTTTCTTTTTTCATTTCCTTCTTTTTTTTTACCATCACTGTGCACTGATTGACTGGATTGAAAAGCAAAAAAATTTAAGAGCTTGTTTGATTCGCTTTATTCTCCTAATTTATAAATTTATCTACCATTGATTTGATATTTGATTTGACAACTGTTTAATTACAATTATATATTTCACACCTTTTTATATTTTCAATACACATTCTACTTCTCTCTTTACTATAAATTTCTCAAATAAATAGGATCAAACAAGCTCTAAGAGCCCTATTATTTTATTTTATTTTTATTTTTTAAGATTTCGATATGCTATTAGTCTGTACAATTAGTTAAATATATAACACAAATTTCATAATCTCTAATCTCGTACTGCTTTTGTCCTACTAAGATAGACTTTTTTTTTTCCTCCGTCTCAAATTACAGGTCACTCCTTTATTGACCGGTAGTTGAAATGTTAGTTTACTCTTATATCTCTATTTTATGTGCATGGTTATCAACTAAATAAAACTTTTAAAGTGAAGTAATTAGTAGTAAATTAAATGTATATATGACTAAAATGTTCTTAAATTTTACATTTCTAACAACATTAATTGAGTTTTCCTTATAATCCTAGTAAGAAAAGAACTTGCCTATATTAGTAGGACGGAGAGAGTATATTATTTATGTAACTAGCATTAAATAATTCACGTGACTTTAACTTTTTTAATGCAATTATATACTCTTTACCACTTTAACTCACCCATGATCTTTAGCTTTCTTCTTCTTTTTTCTTTCTTTTTTATTTTGATACTCCTTTTGTCTCACAAAGATAAGACAATAGGTATTTTCACACGGATAGAAATTCATAAGTAATGTGGTTAGAACATTTAATTTTATGTGTATTTTTATATTTTAGCCCTTAAGCATAATTAATGATTTAAAATTAATACCAATAACCAAAGTAAGATTAATCAATATTGAAATGTGTACACCTATTTGAAATCGTGTCTATTAGAATTCTGAGAACACCTTTAATATTATTATGCCAAAAAAATTGATTAACTCATTTTTCTCATGAAGTTTGGTAGATATGTATTTTAAGTGGTTAATTAACTAGAAACAAATATGGAAAGATAAAATTAAATGCAAGCTTAATATTCACTCAATCTTAAAAAGATATTCCATTTTTATTTATCACACAAATTAAGAAAACTCATTTTGCTAGAAATGTACAATTTAAAAATATATTTTGTAATATGTCTTTCGGTTTATTTAATACTCCATCTGTCCTAAAAAGATAGACTCACTATTCTATTTTCGTCTGTCCCAAAAAGATAGTCAACTTACCATATTGAACATATATTTAATATTTCATTTACATATGTGCCTCTAATTAATTAATGTTATTCAACTACCTATGCATTGAAAATATTTTAAACAATTTATGACACAAGGGTATATATAGAAAAATAAGGTAAAATTAAATATTCTAATCATATTACCTACTAATTTTTAATCTGCGTAAAATTATTTACCAGACTATCTTTATGGGACAGAGGGAGTATTTTACTTTACATCTTTTTTATTATTGATTACTATACATAATAAATATGAGTATTTTAAGCTAAATAAGGAAATGAGAATACAATTTTTTACTGACAAAAAAGAATAAGAGAAGATTCTTTTGAGATGGAGGGAGTATAATAATTAACTATATTTTTAAAACAAATGAAATGAAATGTTGAATTATCTTTTTTAATGGAGAAGGCTCCCTGTCTCACATATTCCTTTTTAAAATTAAAGAAAACTCAAGTTAGAAATTTCAAAACAAATCCCCCCGGGGCGCCCGGGGAGCAATTATGAGCGGGAATTTGAAAACATATGATCTAGGGAAATCCAAAACGAGATACTTGCTTCCCAAGTCTCCGAGCAATTATTAACAAAGTGTTTAGGAAAGAGTTAGATTATAATTTAGATTATAATTTGTGACATGATATTATTTTATTAGTTAGTTTTTATAAAAGGTAAATAATTGCGGCTTGACTTTACTTTTTAATTTTTTAAAAAAAATAAAATTAATGAAATGATGTCATGACAGATTATAATTCAAATTATAATCTATATGAGTTGCCAAACACGTTGCAAGAGCGGGAATTCCCATGTGATGACAATGCCCCAACTCTCTCTATTGTTGCTCAAAGTCCGACACTTGTCTCCTATTCGCGCTCTCATTCTCGCTTCCCAGTAGCTATAGCCGGACCTCTGAAAACTCAACAGAGAAAAAGTTGAAGAAGAAGACGAAGCAAGTAAAATGGAAGCAGGGCCTCAAGAAGTTCCAGAACCAGAATCAGTGGAAATGATCATGACATAGATTTGCCAGGAACAGAGGCAGCTGCCACCATTGCCGTATGCTAGGAGCTTACTCGCAGCGATAGGTGAACAGGCGGCGATTGACGTTCTGACGAAAATTTCTTCCAAAGAAATAAAGATCCCTTTCAATGGGTACATTCGTACGTTGGCTAAGAATCTTTATCCAATTCAGGCTTCCACTGTACTTGCCGCTTACAATTATCAGCCGTTCCTTCAGAGTCAGCAACTCGTTTCACCTTATGCCACTTCCGGCTTCAACGACAATTCCCCCCGGAATAAGGGTGTGTAATTTCTGAAGCTCCACTTTTTTCCTTATTAGATGGATCCTCTTGGGCTGCTGTCTTTCTTTTCTTTATTTTATTTTATTTTATTTTATTTTATTCATTTTTAAATTTAAATGCTTGTCTTTTGCATTGTGCTTCCCCCCTATTTCTGGGGCTTTTCCCTCGGAAAAGAGTTTACCTTTTTGAAGAGAAACTGTGGTTAAAGAGTCAAAGTAATTTTATTTAGAGAATCTTCAAGTGATTTTTTCCTTTTTCCCCCTTCTTTCATCCTGTTTTGACCATTTCAAAGATTTTTTATTTGAAGGTATTATCATTGTGGCACTTTCATGAGCGAATAAATAATGGAGCACGTCTATTTGTACATACACGATGATGTGTAAAAGAGAGAGGTATCTGGATTCGTTAGATGTGCACACCCCATGCTTCCTGCTTAGGATTCATGGTAAGCTGCTCTAGTTTTTTTTTTTTTTTTATCTGGACTTGGATGAGGTATCTGGATTTGTTAGAAGTCCTTCTAGTGACAAGTTCTTGTATTCTCTGATATTTGAAATGAAGTAAGTAAAATTTTGATTACATATAGAAATAATAATGAGAGGAAATCTGATTCATGTCTAGCAATCATAAACATTTAAATGGACTTTGTTAACTGTAATATAACATGTCTACTTTTGTGATGTTCTCCAAGACTAACAATTCCCACCTGCACTCTTCTGTCCGAGGTCATACCTGTGAGCTCTTTAAAGGACCTTGTTTCCTCAAGTTTTTAAGGTTTTTCCTAGAATATACCCTCATATTGGACAAGAACTCTATCTTTTTGTAGTGTTTCTAAATCTACAGGGTAGATTCTTCCTCAGATTAAGAAATATTCTAGCTCTCGCATTGGTGTATATAGTCTTTTACTAAGTAGAAGAAACTGAAAAACAAACAAAGAAGTGGAAAGAGGACACATTTTATTTTTGGTCCTTGAGGGCATAGCATCCGTTGTTGTAACACATTTCAAATATTATTCCGTGCGTGCGTGCGGGAGAGAGAGAGAGAGAGAGAGATAGAGAGAGAGAGAGAGAGAGAGATTTGTCTTTCTCAGGCTTCATATTTCTACTCTGAATTCTGAAACCCTTATTATTTAGAATCCGGAACTTGTTTCTTTTGCTTATCATTGTATAATTATTAAGAATTGAAGCGGAAGGTACATGATCATTTCTTGAACATGCCCAAGCAAAACGAGTACAGCTGTATTCGTGTTTTCTTTTATACTCATATACTTATGGTGTTCCATTTCTCTTTGCGGAAATATTCCTTTTCCCCATTATAGTAAATTAGTAATTAGTAGCCTCTTCTTAGAAATTCGTAGCCTGCTATATCAATAGTTTTCTTCCTTCAATATGGCATTTTGCATTTTAAAACCTCCTTGTTTCTTTTACCATATTTTTATTTCATAATTGATATGAACATTTTTGTCATGGTTAGATGGTGAGAGCTCGGAGGGTCTGACATCAATGTCTCCAGTGAAACCTCCCTTATCAAATTTGGAGAAGGAAGTCCCTCAGATAGTCAAACGCCAGCTTTCCTACGATGATGAACCTGAAGAGAGGAGACGCCCCAGCAAAGCCATATGTCTGTCATCATTTCCCAATGAAACAGGAGAGAGGGCAAGCTCTCTGAAAATCAGCTGGCAGCAAATGATACTAAGAAAACTGGAATACAGAAAACTGTTTATGGTACTTAGTGACATTGGAAGGTTAGTTTTCCTTCGGTTCTAACCAACAGTTTTCAAACTCTTGGGACTGGTTTTAATCATATTAGTTTGATATACTATGTAGGCAAAACGTGGAAAACAGGATGACCATAGATGACGCCAACAACATTCTAAGGATGAAGGATGCTCCAATGACATATTTTGAATCTAGCATTTGGAGTAAATTTGGAAGGCACTTTTGTGATAAGTCAAAGAGAAGTGAGGTCAATCTTTCATCTTGATGGCTGCTCTTTACATTGTATCTTATTGCACATTTTAATTCAGGGACTAGGAAATAAAACTAAGTTTCATCTGATTGCAAGCGCATAAATAGCATAGGACGAAAATATATTCCAGGCAACTGAACTGCCTACAACTTATTTCCAAGGAAAACAAAAGCCAGGGCGTGTTTGATTGGGGTGGAAGTGAGTTTGACATTGGCAAGTGTGCCTAAGAAAACATAAACTACCCGCCATCCCTAAGCCAATGTTTGCAAATCAATTTTATTTTTAAATAAAAATTGGTCAAACCAATTATATCCATATATTTCATATGACCTACATGTACTGCATAAATTTCCACCATTCAAGCCCACTAATTATCTCTCTTATTTCTCATTAAAACTCATTAAAATGAGTTTACAAACGGGCGCTAAATATTTAAAAAATGGGTTTTTACTTGTTTTTGAGGAAAATGTGATCATGTAAGCAAAAGATGAAAAATATTTTGCATAGAAATAAATTCAATCAAACACCATAAAAGCAGGAACTTAGGTGAAAAAATGACCTTTTTTTAATGAAAGTTATTGCCAATAAAATGCACCATAATAATAAAAATATATAAGTTTTCTTTATGTTTTTATTTTTCCTATTCTAGTTAGGATTATTAACTTCTTTCTGTTGGATTGTACTTCTAGTGCAAGGTAGTCTATTATTTCAACTTATAATTCATATTTGCTGGAAATTATGAAGTGGAAGTAAATACGAGGAAGGATAAAAAAAAGTCTGTGTGTCTAGAAATGAAAAAAGAAAAGGTAATCTTTCTAGAATTTGAAAGCACTGAAGACTAGTTGTACAAGAAAAGGATGCTACTGTACCCCCAAAAATCTTACAACACTCACATATGAAGAGAACTCCATTGACCTAATGAATTTGATAAGATGGTTGCATAAAATGATCAATAATTAACATCAATGTATATTTAGACTCAAGTTCAAGAAGAAATATGGTAGACTGGAAGGGACATCAGCATATTGCTTATAGACTGGAAAGGGCAGCATGTTCAACAGGACAAGATTGACCTTTGCACTTATACCATGTTGTAATTAGATAGTAGCTATTTAGACAGAGATACAAAGGAGAATAGAGAATTTATACCACATTTTGGTCTTTTACAACACTTAGTGGGTGTTTCTTTTGAATTTATAAATTATACAAGGAATTAAAAAATTCTATTGGCAATAAACATCCACTCATCGGGATACGAAGAACTACAGAAGGTGAGTTATCAATACCTAGAGTAACGTACTATGTGAATACTTACCATAGGAAATGAACATCCACTGATAGGGTTACAATAATATGTTCTTACATATAAAGGAAAGAAGAACAATGAGGCCTCTAGAGTATGAGTATATTCTACACGCATTTACAAGGAAAGGAAGCTAGGGAATGAGTCAAATTCTTCTGTTTTAACCTTTGTAATTTAAGCATCCTCATATATAAGCTTTAACAAAAGTGATGCAATTGTAAATTTGTAATTAACAAATTACAAGACTGAAGTGTTGAAGGTAAATCAAAGTTGATGATTCAACAACATAGTTGCAAAAATTGAATATTTGAAACCGGTAGTTCTAAATCACACGTAATAGCAAATGGACTTATGTTTCTATCCTTGAACTTATTTGGAATAATTGTAGCCCCTTGTTCTTGTTATCAGTTTAAAATGTTCAAAATACTTAGCGCTTGTTCTAGAGAGCTTTATATTCGAAGTTGATTTTTTCAAATTTAGATTTATGGGAGAATGTGTGGTGGGGATGTAAATATAGATTACACGCATATGAAATTTTTATAGGGAACATGTGGTTAGTATTAGAGTTTGACTTTTTGACCAAGTCTTGATTTATTAAAAGCTCCTTAGATCAAGCTCTTAGTTTATTTGTATTGAAGAAAACATCCATCTAGATAATTTATCAGCAGCTTTATCTAACTTTCTGGGCTCTAAAGTAACTGGCGGTCATGGTAGTAAAGCAAGCTAAGATGGTAACCTATTTTAAATGGATTGTACACATGTTAGGCTTTGATATGGAAATGTAAAGGACATGTTGAAGATATTATCTAAAAGATATATGTTTCGATATCTAAAAACTTAAGCTTTGAGTTGAATTGGTTAAACTGCTTCTTTATCATACTAACTTCACAGGCTGAGAAATGTTTTCTCAAGATCTCTATCTAGTTACGAGTTTTCCTGAGATTTACCTTTCTATGTTTTGGTATGTTGACTGGGATTGTGGAAAGACTCATCTCTATTATTGTCATGTTTATCAAGATGGAAGCTACGAGTTCAAGGTTGGTATCATAGTTTCATGTAGCATCACTTGTGATTTTTCTTTTACTATTTCACAAACTCAGTGAGAAATGTCCCTTCTCCTTTCTGAACAAGGACTAGCTTCTCTAGGGTTGATTAATAACTGGTAACAGCAACCATTTGTATTTTTTTCCCCAATTTTATTATCCAGTGGAGTAACTTGCCCCAAAATTACTATTGAATCAGGGTCCATATTTGAACACAGTCAGAACTAAACTGCAAAGCGATTTAGGAGATGATAATTTATTGATCGTCAAATTTCCAGAAGATGGCATGCGTGGCACCAATGAGGAAGGAATTCTTGTTGGTCCATGGCGCTTCTGATTTTTGGTGATTATTTTTAAATTTTCCTTGAATGACATGTTTGTGTGGGTGTTTGTCACTTATGCAGTTTCCTTCCATTTGAAAACCAAGCCTAGAAGAATTATGTCAGTACTTGTTTAAATATTTTTATGAGTGAATAATTACTTTGATCAAAAGGTTGAATTAAATGTTTTTTATCTACGCATCGCATATTGAGAGGTTTAATGGATTTGACATTTGAGCTCATGTTGAGACTTGTACATCCAAATACAAAAGCATGCTAGCTGTAGAATCAGTCAGCAAGATTTTCGAACTCTTCCTAAATATTTATGATTAGTTATGCATAATTCCTAACAACTAAATAGAAGCTTCCTAACTTAAAGTTAATCGTAAAGAATAAAAAGCTCTTCCTAGATACGTAACTGTAATTTTTTCTTCAAGTGTCAATTCTTGTTTTTTTAAGGCTCATACGGAATTGACTTTCCCAAAATCAATTTCACTCGAACTCATTTTCAACCGCGCATTAGCCCATTGAAATATTCTTGCACATAGATCTGTAACTTTTCTGTTATAACCTTTATAAATGCTTGTTTGGTAAATGACTTAAACTAGGTGATTGTAATATCTCTTATCCTTCTTTGCTTAGATAAAATTGATCATGTTTTTTTACTCCCATGAATCTATGAACATGTAACTTTTCTTGTTACTCTATTGTTCTCCGTTAGCTAGAAAGGGTATCTTGTGAAGAACTTGAATGAGTGTAACTTCATCATGCCTCTTGTACAGTATTCAAGAATGAGTGCAAAAGTAAGAAGAAGAATTCTATGGATAGAGAGCAAAAAACTACTGACTCTAATCTTAAATGCTATTTTGTACAGGTCGAGAACGTTTGTGGCGAGGATGAAGGTTATGTTCTATCTTGTAGAAAGATCACTGAGGCAAGATCCTTATTCATGCACATACACATGGTCTCGTCAATGGAGAAATACATGGCCAGGTTGATATTGTTGTTTCACTTGTTGGTATTTATTTACCAGTGACACTTCATTGATTTTAACTATTGTTGTTATACTCAGATTTTCCCTGATCCTATCAAAGACCATAAGGCTTCAGATTGATTTTGATTCTGTGAAAATTAAAAGGACTGAAGATATACCTTTTTGGGGTAAAAGCACAGTGCTTCTCATTTATTTGTTTTCATTTCAAGCCGCCTGCTGTCATGCAAGTGGCCTCTTATACTGCTGATGAATAACTATTACTATTTGTTATATTTATTTTCTTCTTGCATCATGAATTGTAGGATGAGAATGGTTCTGTTATTTTCGAAGATGGAAAGCCTCTTGTACATACTGACGGAACTGGCTACATATCTGAAGATCTAGCTTTGCATTGTCCAAAGGATTTCTGCAGATCCAAATATGCAAAGGATGATAAATTTGAGGTTATAATTTGAATGTTTTTGCTCTTTTTCTAATTCTAGTAATACTTTAGTCATTATTTTTTTTTTTTGTTGTTGTTTTTATTATTTTGGCTGACTTGGAGGACATCCCTTACCAACAGAAAGGGTCAACGGCTTGGAATAAGGAACCAGTAAATACTTGCTTTATTTCCTCTCTCAATGTTTTTAAAAAAAACAAAGAAAAAAAAGGTAAAAAAAGGGTTGTTCCTTAATTGTTGAATGTTCCTAAAATTTCTGGTATGGTATTTTTGTTCCATTCTTGCAGCCTTTAGTAATGCAATGCCGCTTGTTTTATGATGGTTGCACTGTTAAGGGAACCCTTCTTGTAAACAAGATGGTACGTTCTTGTGCAAGTCCTATTTATGTCGATATTCAAATTTTGATTTTACTTCTCTGGAGGTGCTCTTTCTTCATCATGTTTGGGAAACTAGCATTCTTGTATTTGCAATATTATCATATTACTATATGTTTTTCTATGAGAATCTTTTGTAGCCTTACTGTTAGGATGCTTCTGACAGTTTCAATTTGGAGAATGAAGTAGAAATATCTTGCCACTTGCTATCAAGAAATATCTTGCTAGTGTGTCTTGCCGAAATTCAGAATTTAATTATATCTTTTTTCCATGAGTTAGGTACCATTTTTTGACAGGCAATTGTTTCTTTTTCTCCCGTAATTGTGTTTTGACTTGAATAATTACTAATTAATTTTGACGAATTCACTGTGGTTATTTGTGATGAGCTAATTTTTTTTAAATATTTTTTCCACTGTATGCTTCAAACATTCATTTTGCAATATTTTGTCACTGTAGCTCGAACCTGGAACAATTCAGATAAAGCCATCAATGATAAAGGTTGAGAAAGACTCGACATTGCCAGTGGGACAAACTTTGAACTCATTTGAGATACTTGCTGTTAGGTAATGACTTCCTAATTTCTCTTCTTCCTTTTTGCTCCATGGGTTATAAAAAAGGAGGTTTCCGGTGCACTCATTTCATTTTATGATTCACAATTGGCATACTTTTACATCCTCTTGTTTCCCTGTTCAAGAATATGTTTCACTATCTTAATTTTGTCCTTATAATATGGAAAGGGTGGTTGTATCGTTATATATTTCCAAGGACATAATTCACAAGCTAGATTTTTTCAGAATTTAGAGGGTTTACGATAATTGGAACTTGGATAAATTCACAGAAGGTTTTTCCAGTCATGGAAGGAGTAAGGATTTACTGATTTTGAAAGAAAAAGTTTACATAAACTGTATTAGGTTTTTCAAGTCATAATACAAATAGTCATAATAGGAACAAAAATATATATTGAAGTTGAAAGGAGAAATTCACATTATCTAGAAAGTGACTATTTGAAGTTTAGGTACTATTATTGATAAGAAAGTCCATTTTTGCTAACGAAATGGATCAGTGCTACTAGGATTCAAACTTTATAAAGACACATATAGTCCTACATTCAAGTACTTAATCATATTTGCTCCGTTCCATGAGGATTTAAACTCACAATTTGAAGACATAATGGACTGCTGGGACACACTATAAGCCATTGGAGCCTGTCAGAATTTATGTAATCTCACTTGTGTAACCAGCAATGAACATGGTTAATCTCACCAAAACTGAAGCATTGACATCAGCTATATAATTTTCACAGGTTATGTTTGAGCTTGATGCATTTTTCATTTAGTTGGTTCAGTCACAAGAATTTTCTAGAGATGATTCATCCAATGTGACCATAAACCTAGCTCTTATTCAGAATTTACTCTTGATAGACTATAAACAACGTGAATATTTGTCTAAGAGTCACTGAGTTGTATCCTAAAATAATAATCTGCACCCATTTAGTATGTACTATTTGGATTTCTTGTTAAGGGTAACGCTTTTTGCTGTATGACATTCACCTTTCAGTCACAAACCTGCGAGAAGTTTTCTGTCCAAAAATTCGATTGCTTTTCTAACTTTTGGTGGGGTGCCTGGAGACTTCTTTCTGAATTTAGTGATGGACGCTCTAAAAGATGCTCAGAATGTATTCTCCAATATGCGTGTTGCATTGAGAGGTAATTCCTGGACTAGCGTTTGCTAGCATATTTATTCTAAGACTCTCTGTCAACGGAGTTCATCCCCCTTCTCCGCATGTTTTATTGGTAGTAAATGAGATTTCAAATTTTCTTACTGGAAACTTAACTGAATATATGTATCTATTTTAAGTTTTCATCTCTTCGTAACTTTATTTTTTAACCTTAATATTTATTTAAAGGTTGTTTTGCTCTCAATGTTGTTGTGAAATTATGGAAAAATTACAATTTCGCCTATCTATTGATTTGGAAACTAGTCAATTACAACCAAACATTCCAAACCTCCGTTAGATTTTCATCACTCAATAATGAGAATCAGAAACCTGTTTGTTTTTATTTAATTATTTTTACGTGAAGTATGTCTTTGTACAGTTGCTTCCAACCTTGATGGATTAGATGAGGGTTTCCTGGCACAAAGAATGTTATCATCTGGGATTCCTCTTAATGAGCCGTATCTCCAACATTGTTTGTCAAGGCTGGTAGTTGACAATAAATCTAAGCTCAGAACAGGAAAGATACCAATCAGTGAAAGCTTTTACCTGATGGGCACAGCTGTATCCTACCTGTAAATTAAACAATAATGAAGTCTGTGTTATCCTGTATGTACATGATTTCCTTTCAGTTTTTCGTTTACATTTCTTTTCCCTCAACTACATGTTGTTGCATGCACTACGGACAAGTTAAATGTTCATAACTGAAAGAATATCGCTTATAACTTCTAGCCTAATGTGCAGTGACAGTGGTCAAATATCAGGCAAGGTTTTAGTGTACAGCAATCATGGACTGCATCCCGGAGATATTCATGTTCTAGAAGCTGTATACGTAAAGGAGTTAGAAGACGTGGTTGGCAATGCCAAGTACGGTATATTCTTCTCCACTAAAGGCGGTACATCAGTAGCCTATGAAATGGCAACTAGTGTATTGGGTCTCAAGAAATCCTAAGGTTACCATCTCTTTAACACTTCTTTTTTTTTTTTTAATTTTTATTTTTATATCTCTGTTTACCTACATGTGCTCTCAGCAGTTCTCATTGAAGACAAAATATGAATGAATACTTGTGGTCTCTCTTTAAGAGCTATTCTTTTAGATGAGATCTGTTTAACATGATGCTAAAACTCGGCCAAAGAGACAATACACGTGGATATGGCTAAGAAAGGTCTAAATTTCAAGAAAAGGTACATGAATGCGTCTTATAAACTTATAATTGACTTAGGATGTTTATGTTTTGATAATCTATATTCATTCATGAGATCGGAAGAGCACACGTCTGTTGATTTGAATGATATATAGTATCTTCTTTTGAGTTCGAGCAACATAGCTTCGAAGTGCTTAAGTTGTAGATAAAGTTGTAAACTATGTATTACAAGGATACTTGTGGGTGTTTTGAAGTCTGGCTCTAGCCTTAAGTCCTCCTAACTAGTGCTTAGAGAGCTGCTCCTTGGAAAAACCAATGTGAACTCTTGGAAAAACCAATGTCTAGTAAAAACTGCCAAACTGGTAAAAACTGGGAAAACCAAGAAATTGAGTAAAAGGGGTTTTCTTTTTTCACAATTTTTTAATTTAAAAATTTAGAGAGTAATATATTTTTATATTTAAACTTAAAGGCCCTTCTCTTTGTCTTTCAGTTTTTAGTTTTCAGCTATGATTTCATTTTCAATTTCATGTTTTAAGAGCAATTTAAGTTACAGGAAAAAAGCGGGCAAAAAAGGAAAGAATTTGTTTTCCTTGTTTTCAGTTTTTTACACTAAAAACTCTCAAAACAACATAATGTCATTTTCCGTTTTCTTCAGGGAAACTTTTTCATTTTGAAAACACATTTTCAAAAATATGGAAGCAAAATTTTTTTTTATTATTTTGGAGAACTGAAAAGCAAAAGTAGCTAGAAAATGGCAAAGAGAACATAACATAAAAGTTTGATTATTTAATTAAAACCGGTTCGTTTCTAGTTTGATCTTTAAACCTTTGACCAATTTTGCCTTTTCCGGTTTGATGACCAGTCTGGTTTACTTTAAAAAAAAAATGTCCTAACTGCGAAGGATAAATGATTTGCTTCTTGGATTGTTTTTGATACACTGTTTATTTTGTCTATTGATTTTCTTTTTTTCTTTTTTAATTTATTTCTTCTTCTTGGTGGAGTAGGAGGTGCTCATAAAATTATTTTGTTTCTTGATTGCTAGATCATACACTGACTTGTTTCAATATAAACTTCTATTTGCATTATAAATTAGTATTACAGAATGCTGGGAGATTATGCTTACATTTTTACTTTTCTTTGCAATTAATACAATTTATATTAGTTTCAGCAATGACTACTTTTCATGAATATTTCAGCTATTGAAAGCTTTCAAAGCAAGTGAACTGTGGAAACGCAGCTATTCGACTCCAGATTCATGTAGTATAAGCCCCCAAGTTTTCTCTGATGAAGAATTAGGACATGAACTTTTTCAGCTTTTCTTAAGGCAAGGAAGCCAAGGTATGCAATTGTGTTTGGTAAAATGAAGTGTTGTTATTACGTGTCTTACATAGCTAGTTTATTGAAAAGTTACCTTGTCTTCAAAATGAGTGATGTGCATGTATCTTATGTTTAAGTTTGGAACTAATAACGGTTCTATTTTTAATGTTTTATGACACAAGTTACCTTCTGTTTCTAGATCTGAATCTTAATGGAGTGGTCACTCTATTTTTCCTGCATCCAGAGGAGTACGAGTAATTTTGCATTATTCAATTACCTTTTCAAAGAAAAACCATCAAAAGATGGCAATCTACTGAACCACTTCCTTTCTTGGTGGAGGGAGTTGCTCAAAATATAGGGTTTGATTGATATCCCATGATCAATAATTTTCTCACACCTATATGGGTTGTTATGCCACCCAATGTCCCATGTGGGTGCATGTATGCATGCCACGTGGATACATGCAGCTACATGGGTTATTGCACCTATATGGGTGCTAGAAAATTTTCAATCGCATGATTATTGGGATAATTGTTTTTTCCCAATTTCCTGTGCTTGACAAACAGGTCTCAAGTAGCGAAAGCAAATTCAAATTTGAACTCAAGTACATTTACCAATATCCACAATCCACAAGTGTGGAGGACATATTGGTAAATGTACTTGAATTCAAATTTGAATTTGAATTTGAATTTGCTACTTGAGACCCACTTGTCATGCATAGAAAATTGGGAAAAACAATTATCCCAGTTTGTCATGGGATACCAAACAGACCTATCCTGATAAATAGTTTCCAGAGCCGGAAGGATTGCTTATACTTTCCGAAAGATTGCTTTTCCCTTACATCTACAATATTGGTTTTTCTCCTGTGTCTACACCTGTCTTCTTATGTGGACTTGAAGGTATCTTCATCAGATAATATATCTTGGTGGTGTTGACGATCATTTTCTTCCCTGTATAGTGTAATTCGCCACTTCCCTATCATTTCTTTTAGTTTGCTTCTTTGATATACACTATAACAAACTAAAGATTGCCGGAGCGATTTACTCCAGTCAGAAGCTCATTAAAAAGATGAGTATTCAGATGTCATGGGAAAACCAGAAAGCATTCCAATTTTAAAAAAGTGGGTCCCACTGGGAGTCTGGGAGATTGCCTTTAAATTTACCTCTTTAACTTTACTTGTAAGAACTTATGGAGTATGGTAACATTACCTCCCTTGCTGATGTCCACGGACCATTGCTCTTTCAGTTTCAACATGGCCACTGCAGCCGATGGCTGGCTCGCATTCATGGATCGGCTGCTGATGTTGGGAGATGATGGTACTGCCGAAAGGGATAGTCTGCTAAGAAAGATTATTGAACTGATTGATAAATACTATGATGCACTAGATGCACCTAGAAGAGGGAAAAAGGTTAGTTTTGTGGTAAATTTGTTTTCAAGCTGAGGTGTGCAATTTTTCTCGGGGATGCGTCAAGCTGAATATTTTCTTTTCCATTTTTTTTTATTGAATTTTATTAGTCATCCTACTTCAGGAAAACTAGACAATAATAAATTGGTGACACTTAAAACTAGTATCGGAAACGGAAGTCACTTACCTACTGTTATTTAGAAATAGGTTCACATTCTGGACCACTTGAAACCAGAATCATATCCTCATTACATGGAAAGGAGTCCTGCCTTGAGCTATCACTCCACTTCTATCTTAGGTCAAATCTTTGATAAAGTAGTGGCATCAAAAGACGAAGATGTCCCTTCAAGAGGTGATAATTTCTTGAATCATTGTTATTGAACTAATTCTGTGAACAAAGAGCTGCATAAGTAATCATATTCAGAAGAAAAAAGGTTTGTTGGTCGGTTATCTTTCTACCATGTTATTCAATAAACACAATGTCTTTGTATTCTACAAGATTCTTCAAAGGTATAATTTGAGTTGTTTTGCTTGATTTTTGGAGGACGTCATGACATTTATTTAAATTTAGTTTTCAAGACATGCATCATATGCACGGCCCAATAATTTTTACTTTTGAAATCAGACGTCATGCCTACGACACTTAAATTCATGACATTTGCTGTTGCCTCTGCTAATTTCCATTTTGCAGAGATCTGGAAACTGCAAAGTTTTGATATTGAAATCCCAGAAATTTACTTGCTTATGTGGAAGAATAGATATGACAACTATCGCTCTGACATGACCAAGGCCTTGAGTTCTGGAGATGAATCCAAACGTGAAAATGCAGATGCAGTGATCAGAAAGTACAAACAGGTATCCAATTTTCTTTGCCATACTTGAAAATGCTTGATTTGTTGATGGCACTAAAAAGCTTGAATTCTAATAATGCAGCTGTTATATGACGCCCCGGAAATGGAAGAGAGCAAAAAGAACGCAAAAGACATCTACAAGGAGGCCTTGGCTATATATCATGTGACCTACGATTTTGCAAAGAGTTGGGATGAGGTAGGAAAATTCAGATTTGCATGGATTGTGGCAGGGACTGCTCTCTGTAAATTGCATTCATGGACCGTGGCCGGTTCAAAGGAGCGGCCGTTCATTATTTTACCTTCCGTTATGTGTGAGATGTTAAATTAAGGATTGTAGCAGCATAGCGCCAGATGACTAACTGTTACTCTCTTCTGTAACATAATGACAATCATGTTTGTATTAGAGGGATCATATGATAACAGCCGAAATGTCAAGTCCTTTGTTTGCAGGGGCGGAGCTAGGAAATTAGTTGAGTGCGGTCCGAAATTTGTTTGGAACAGAAAGTGTAAGAGAGTCATGAGACCAAGATGGCGGGTTATTTACAAGCAGCCCCTGAAGACGAAGCATTTTGAACTAGACACCACGAGAAAAAATGATAATTTACTGTCTAGCCGATAGGGGAAGCCCAAGAACTGAAAAAATGCCTAGGCATATTTCACTATTCTGATACCACAAAATAATGCCATTAAAAAAAATTATATGGTTTGTTGAGTTTGTTCAAAAGAAAAAGAGATACAATAAGCAAAAGAATCTCTATAGGGCAATAAGCATCTTGAGACTAATAAATCCCCATATATGGGTTTTCTTCATTGGCAGCAATCAAAGTGCAAGGATAATAGTTTTTTGAAAGCTCATCAATGATGCTCAGTCTCATCCCAAACTCCAAAAACAAATTAAATCATTTGCTATTAAGTGTTAAATAGAAATATGATTTTATTTTTACCAAAGGAAGCAGCAATTGAGTAGCAAATTAGATCTCAGCAAGGTAAATTTCAGATAGATTATGCAGTAATTTCCAGTACATGACTAATCCACAAAAAAAAAACAAAGGATCAAAGAAATCAAACAAGAAATTCTTGAAGTCTGCCGAAATAGGAAAATTAAGCACTAAAAATACAACCTTACAATAATATTATACGTAGTTTTCTACCGATAAAGAAGGCAAGCAGCTGAAACCTGAGCTTTTTTTATTACAAATCGATGGCACTCTACGAGTTGGGATTGTTCTGCGCCTGAAGAAAACTAGACCCAGTTACAAGAAGTAAAAGTAAGGCTCAGGTGACATACAGCTGGCAGTGGAGGCTGGAGGGAGACACTGCCATGTTTGGATCCAATCATCTTTCAACTCAGAGAACTTTCTTGTGAAAGAAGTCCCACATCTAATTTGAAAATGTTGAAAACCCTGTAACTGCTCTCTATAAAAGAAAGAAGAGTATACCATGTTGTTGTTGGGCCACTATAAACATAAATTGTCAAGCCTCTGTGTTGGACATTTAAGTCGTTGAGTTAATTTTTTTCGTTGGGCCTTTTAGGCTCAAGTTTTAGTGCGGTCAGCTTAGAATCTCAGTGGGTTGCGCGAAATTCCAGTGTGGTCCATGGACCGCACTGGTCTCACATTGGCTCCGTCCCTGTTTGTTTGTGCAATATAAATATATCTATGTGTAATATTTGTAAGATCTAAGATTTCTTAGTAATAAACAATATTTATAATTCAGCCATTGTGTTTACTTGTATTCACTACAATTTGTAATATACATTATTCCTATGTGAGTAAAATAATAAAAGCTCCCAAAGTTTTCTCAAGTTAAAGGCCTGTGGTATTAGGGTGTCAAAAAATTGTAATCCTATTTTTATTTTTCTTTTAATAAAAGATGCTAAGAATCCTATATCTTAAATCTTAATTGTGTAAAATGTTCTTATTTTTATAGATTGTGTTGACTCCATGTTTTATAATTGTAGAAAATGTTCGACTTTTTGGCCTGATATACTAAATTCTTTGGAAATGTGTGATATACTAAATAAGTATAAAATAAAGGAGGAATTCACTATGTACTTTTTTCTTTTTGACACATATAATATATAGAAATAAAGAAAATGAGTTAACCATACTTGTCACGCTCAACAATATACTGTCAATACACAATAAATTTAATCAGGAGAAGTACTACTAATTAATTAATTGGTGACCAAAAGAATAGTTTTAATTAACCAATTTGAAAAGTTCCCCCACAATGTTACTTTATCTTTTTGAGAAGAGACCTATCTCCGTTGATTTGATCTTGATAATCGAATAATCAAGGGTGGTTTAAATGAGTTTTGAACCAAGTCACCCAAATCTGCTACATAGAGAGTGTTTTAATATTTGCCAGATTTTGGGTGAAGTGAAAAATGAGAAAGTTAATTTTCGAGTTGAGGTGGGGTATTTATAGAGATGAGTTTCTATTAGTGCGTATAGTTTTTTAGTCTTAATCATTAATTTAGTGTACATTTAGTAATCGCCTTGTTTGTCTATATAACGGTTTACTTGTTGACCTTTATTGTGTATTATCGTTTAATAGTGATTCCTATCCCTTTTCTTTATTTATTTTACAAGTGTTCTTTCATATTATTTTTATAATTGTTACAGAATACTGATTCTATGATCAATCGTTAACTATTATACATCTATTCAACATGTTAAAAAATAACGATTTAGACCAAGTATAAATTATATATATATATATGAAAATTAACAGAAAAGATGCTTTTTCGAATTGTAATTGTACTTCAACAAAATAAAAAATAAGAAAATAGAAAAGATGCCTTTTCCTGTTTTTTAATGGGAAGGTCGTCCCAATAATCAATGAAATTTTTGTGCAAATATGTCAAGTTGTTTTAAAAATAGTTCACCTAATTTTAAGCACGTTAGCATGTTGGTAGAATTAAACCACTACAATGTACATCAAAATAATATTCTTTTTAATTTTCTCTTCACAAATCACAATAATATAACCCACCAATGGATTCTTTTCATAATCATTGTACTTAAAAAAAATTTAATGAGAAGCTAGACATTGTTAGAATCACTAGTAATTGCACTTTTAGAATTATCTAACCGACGAATAAATATGACAACTAGGCACTTGTGAGAGCCAATCAAATTACTATTTTGAAACATTTTGGGTTGTTGAGATGATTAAAAAATACTTTCATTCACCATTTTGTTTCCAATGCCAAAAAGAACAACTCGAGACTCACGAGTCATGATAATGTCAATTGTTAGAAATATCTAATACAAACAAGTAGGGATGACAGCCAAATATGCAAAAGGGCGAGAGCTAATCGCCTAATCGCGTTCCTTTTTTGAGATTTTGAGAATGTTGCAACAATTAAAATATCTTCATTCATATAGTCTCATTTTCAATTCAAGAAAAGAGCAACTCGCGATCTGTGAAATTCTTTGCCTACGTTTGCAAAACACAGACAGTGACATGTAACAAACGCGAGCCGGCGCGACATGAGAAGAGTCCCTCTCATGTCGCGCCGGGTCGCGTTTGTTACATGTCATGTATTCGGTTTCCAGGAAACTTGAGGTTAGCATACGGTTAGGGATGTTCGTCTTTTTTCCCTCTGCTAGATATGATATAACATTTAAAATCATAAGCTACCACCAATAGTATCTATACAAGTATTTTCTTATCTTCCTTTTGCAGTTTTGTAGTTGTAATTAGTGTTTCCTGTCCATGGTTCCTTACCTCGACTCTTTCAGATAATTTTTAATTTATGCGTTATAATCAGCACTTATGTCCATGATTATTATGTTTCTTTTGAATTAACATAATTTCTTATTGTTAAATTTAAGCATTCCGTTTTCTCAATCATTTCCGCCAGTGGAATATTTCCATGCAAGTAAACCGTGGAGCTATAAGTTTTCGGCCCCAAATTCTTCTAGCAGAAACCCAAACGAGCTCTCAGAGGAGGAACTAGGATGTGAATTTTTTCGTCTTCTTGTCAAGATATTTGATTGCTCATTTGACATATGGTGGCGTTCCGGGAGAATTCTTTTTAAATTTAGTGTCTAATGCATTGGAAGAGGCTCAAAACGTGTACTCAGATTGGATTGCAGCTCTAAAAGGTAATTCCTAAACTTACATTTGCCACCATGTGCACTTCCTAGTTTTCAGAGGCAATACATGTCCTATACTGATTTAATGTGTTTTGAATGTTCTTTATGCTTTCTTGAAACTTGACCGTAGATGCATGAAATATCTCCAATTAGGTCTTGCTGGTTTCATTTCTATATACTCTCTCATCTCTGTAGAACTTCAACCTGACAATTTCTATAATAGATACTAGTCCACAGTAAAATATACGTTCGGTTTACTTAATCATGTTTTACAAAACGTGTCCTTTTACAGTGGCTTCCTACAATGAAGGGCTGGATTATGGTTGTTTGGCGCAAAGAATGATTTTATCTGGGATTCCTCTCTCTGAACCGTATCTCCAACAATGTTTGTCAAGGCTGGTAAAGGAAGACAAATCAAAGCTTAAAACAGCAAGGATTCCAATGAGCGAAAGCTTTTACCTGATGGGTACTGCTGACCCTACATGTAAATTGAACAATGATGAAGTATGCATTATCCAGTATGTATCTTACACCCTTTTTTCCTTTTTTTTTTTTTTTTTTAACATAAAGGGAATTCTACTTAATTTTGTTGTAAATGGAAAAGAGTCTAAAATCTCATCTTCGATATACCGAATTCTCGGTGACCTGAAATAATGGCCTCCTCTCATGTCTACTCAGTTTCTGAACACAGATGTGAAAACTGGGAGTTGCCCTGCCCGTTTTCAGTAACTGAAATGTTTAGCAAGTTGATTTGTGCATGCCTTAATTAATCTGTTGTAAATATAAAAAATAATGATTCCGAAACATCTTGCTTATAATTTCTAGTCGAATCTGTAGTGAGAATGGTCAACTTTCGGTCAAGGTGCTAGTGTACAGGAATCCCGGACTGCATTTTGGAGATGTTCACATTTTAAATGCAGTGTATGTGGAGGAGTTGCAAGAGTATGTTGGCAATGCCAACTTTGGCATTTTCTTCTCAGTCAAAGGCGGGAGATCAGCAGCATACGAAATGGCGAAGGGTGATTTTGATGGAGACGTGTATTGGGTTTCCAGGAACCCTGAGGTTAGCATCTGGTTAGGGATGTTCGACTTTTTTCCCTCTGCTAGATGTGATATAACATTTAAAATCATATGCTACCGCCAATAGTATCTATACAAGTATTTCCTCATCTTCCTTTTGCAGTTTAGTAGTTGTAATTAGTGTTTCCTGTCCATGGTTGCCAAATCTTACCTCGGCTCTTTCAGATAATTTTTAATTTATATGCTTTATAATCAGTACTTCTGTCCATGATTCTATGTTTCTTCTGAATTAACATAATTTCTTATTGTTAAATTTGAGCATTCCGTTTTCTCAATCATTTCAGCTATTGGAATATTTCCATGCAAGTAAACCGTGGAGCTGTGAGTTTTCGGCCCCAAATTCTTCTAGCAGAAAGCCAAACGAGCTCTCAGAGGAGGAACTAGAACGTGAATTTTTTCTTCTCCTCTCACAGGCAAGGAAGCCAAGGTATGAAGTGGCTCTCAGATCTCAATAGAGAAATTTTGGTCATCAGTATGAGATAAATCAGATCATTGTTAGTCAAATGACTATTCTGCAGTTACGAAATGGCCAATGCAGCTGATAGCTGGCTTGCATATGTAGACCGGTTGCTGACTTTGCTAGATGACAGTACGTATGAAAGGGATGACTTGGTGAGAAAAATAAACCGATTGGTCGACATATATTACGAAACAGTTGATGCACCCAAAAGTGGGAAAGATGTAAGTTTTGTTGAACATTTATAATTCTTTTTCTTTTTTTCCCCCCTTTTTGATAGTCCTCCTTTTACTTTGAAATGACCTTTTTCCTTTCAGCTTAATATCACAGTAGTCTCACTCATGTGAACCAGGTTAAAGTTCCTAACCACTTGAAGGCCAAATCATATCCTCATCACATGGAAAAGGGTCCTGCCTTTAGTCATCACTCCAATTCTATCTTGGGCCAAATTTATGATAAAGTTGAAGAATCAAAAACTGAAATTCTACCCACTGAAGGTGAATATTCCTAGAATTGTGAAATTAATCATATGGTCTGGTTTTTATATTATTGGTGAGCTGCATAAGGAAATCAATTCAAAGTTGAGATTCTCTTATAGTTGTAACCTTTTGCAGTCACATTTCGGTAAACATTGGGTCTTTCAATTATCAAACAATGCGATGTATGACTTGAAGCAAGACCGTCGATTGGTATTTCTATTGCGTGAATTTACTATTGTTTTCTGCAGAAATCACAAAATTACCCTGTTTCGATGTTGAAATCCCGGAGAAGTACCTGAATATGTGGAAGGATAGATACGATGAGTACCGCATGGACATGAAAAAGGCCTTGAGTATAGGAGGTGAAACAAAAAATGCCGCTGCAGATGAGGTGATCAAAAAGTACAAACAGGTAAAATCTTGTTTTAGTTGAACTAAAAGAAACATGGTATATCAAATTCATGTCGTTTGATTATAAAAGCTCGATAACATGAATGGCCAAGCACCCAGAAAACCTATTTGTTTGAGCTTTAGTAAGAAGGAATTGCTAGTATTAGCTAGTTCTCCTATCATATCATATCAGAATTTTGGCCAAAATTCATTTTTGTTTCTTTCCTTCGTTTTTCTCTCCTTATAAATGAATTTCATCTTTGATCCTTATAAGATTTACTCTTAACACATAGGAAACGCTTAAACTTTGTGCAGTTGTTGTACGATGCCCCGGATATGGCTGAAAGTGAGAAAAAAAAATCAAGAAATTGAGATGGAGGCCCTTGCTATCTATCATGTAACATACGAGTTTGCAAGAAAAAGAAAAGATATAGGAAAATGCAAATTCGCGTGGAGTGTGGCTGGGGATGCACTCTGTAACTTGCACTCTCGGAAAACAGCTGGTCCAAACGAGAAGCCTCTTGTCATTCTATCTTCTCGTCTACGTGACCTTTTAAGATGATGAGTTAGTCTTGAAGTAGAGCAACTCGACTAAGCCATCGTGCATTCTGTTTATGGAGTAACTGTTACGATGTTGTAGAGATCGGAACACATAACCTATTTTGTCCTCGCAAAGGCAAAATACAATGTCTTGTGCCTTCTGCAATGTTGTATGTTATCTGTAATATATTGGGCGTCTCTTGTTATGTATGTTTAATGGCCTAAAAATAGGGATTTCTTCCAGTAGATCTTGATATTTGTAAAAGCAATTGAAATGTATTATCTTCCACTGTTCCACTAGAGTCTAGAGGTATTCTAGGATTGTGGTAACGGTGTAATAGTGATATTTAGGAACCAAACTTCTGGTGCCACGAGGGTATGAGGGTGTATATAACCCTTTAAATTTCAATTTTTATCCTAGGCAATTTTGTCTAAAAAAGAAGAGGCTAATTTTGAAAAAACATTATGAAGGTTTGGGTTAATTACACTTAGTGTCTCTAACTTTTCAGCTTTTTATCGATTATATTCTTAACTTTTAATTTTGTGTTTTTACGTCTCTAACTTTTAGCGAAATTTCATTTTTTGTCCCTGGAGACGGAAAACGTCAATTTCATCTGTTAATGACAAGGGTATTTTAGGTAAAATGAAAAAATTAAATATTTAAACATATTTTAATGAAAAAATTTGAAAAAAAAAAGGAAAAGAAAAATGGAAGGGGAGTCCCCATTTCTTTGCTGTCGGACAGTAGGGGGACTCCCCCCCCCAAGAAATGGCTGCCATTTTGACAGCAAAGAAGGGGGATTCGGCTGTCATTTCTGGCAGCGAAAGGGGGGAGTCCTCCCTCCCCTTCTTTGTTGCAGGAATGGCAGCCATTTCCGGTTGCCATTCCGGCAGCAAGGGAGGGGGACTCCCCCCCTTTCGTTGCTAGAGCTTGTTTTGGGTGGGGAGGAGTGCCCCCTACCATTTACCTTTTCTTTTTGTTTTTCAAATTTTATAATTAAAATATTTATTTTTTTCGTTTTGCTTAAAATACTTCTGTCATTAACAGATGAAATTGACGTTTTCAGTCTTCAGGGAAGAAAAATGGGATTTCGCTAAATGTTAGAGACGTAAAAATATAAAATTAAAAGTTAAAGACGTAATCGATAAAAAATTAAAAGGTTAGGGACACTAGGTGTAATTAACCCTAAAGGTTTTGAGGTGTCTAGTTTTTTGAAGACCGTTTAAAATTTTGCCATTCTTTGTAATTTTTTCTATATGTTGAAGGATAAATTTCACAGAAGGTCCACGACTTTTGTAAAAATTAACAATTTCATCTCTAACCTTTCTTGTCAACCATGTAGGTCTCCCACTTTTCGAAAACATGCACAAAAAGTTCTTATCACTTTTTCTCTAAAGAAAGTTTTACCTTTTGTTAAAATTAAAAAAATAAAAACACAAAAATATTAAAAATTTAGTTCGATTTCTTGCCCTTTTTTTTTTCTCTCTCTCTCTTTCTCACACACACACTTATCTATTTGTATGTCGTTTTCTCGTCCATTCAATTAACACTAGCTAAACATACACATTGATTAATATATTTTCTTTTTTATTATCTTATCTAACAACACTAATACTATTACCACTAGTTTCATAGTTATTTTAGGCAATGAACTATCTGAAATTCATGTCATAAAAATTAGAATGATTAAAAATGTATGAATTTTTCTTATAAAAAATTGAATGTTTGAATTATTGATTTAAAAGGAAGAATTTCTTCCATTTATTTCCGCTGCAACTTCTTTCATTTCAAATTTTTATATTTACATAGAGCTAAAAATGAGAAGTAAATACCTTTTTTATTGTTGTTAAAGGCACTTAAAAAAATTATGTTGCTTCTTGTTCTAATTAGCTACTCTCAACTTCTATTAAGTACCATAACAATTTCTCTTGCCTTTTTTTTCTTAAATAGCAGGGAAGGATAATGTCTCCACTTTAGTTGCTTTTAATAATAATAAAAAAATGATTTACATATCATTTTTAGCTATATGTAGACAGAAAAATTTAAAATGAGAGAGGCTGTAGCAGAAATAAAGGAGAAGAAATCTTCTATTTTTTTTTACCAATAATTCAAAAATATTTTTTTTTTGCAAGAAAAATTCATATATTTTTAATCTTTTCAATTTTTATGACTTGAGTATCAATCGTATCTCAATTCTATTACTTATTTATGTTCAAATTTCCAAGAGTTCATTGTCTGAAATGAAACACTAATTGTGGTGTTAGTAGTGAATGGAAAATATAATATGTTAATCAACATATATGTATAGCTTGTGTTAAATGAGTGAATGAGAAAATGATATACAGATGAATATGTATAAGTGTATGAAAGAGAAAACAGTAGAGAGATCAAAATAAAATTTTAAAATTTTTGTGTTATTTTTTTAATTTAAATAAAAGGTAAAATTGTCTTCATCAAAAAAGTGAACAAATGAAAATTGATAGAATTAGTATGTAGGGATTTTTTATCCATATTTTTAAAAGACTATGGACCTGCATACTTAAAAAAAGTTATGAATGAAATTGTTACCTTTTAAAAAAGTAGTGGACCTTATGTGAAATTTACCATATAATAAATTACAAAGTGTTTGATAACTGTATGGATTATAATTTAGATTATAATCTGCGATATGTCATCATTTTATTAGTTATTTTTGTAGAAAGTAAATAATTGTGACTTGATTTTTATTTTTTGACTTTTTAAAAAATTAAAATCAATAAAATAATACTGTATGATACATTCTTAATCGTTGCCAAACACTTTGTTAGTTTAACATATAAGAAATAGATGAGTGCAAAATTGTCAAACAAATCTGTTAGTATCCATTTCTAGTGTAACTTGGACTCTCTCATATGTTTCATTAGATGTTGATCGATTGGATTGAGACACTATGCTCCTGTGCTGGCAGAATCTTTTTGAGTATTGGAAAAGCAACTTTTTTTTTAATGCTTTTTACTTCTTTTTTACCATCACTCTGTGCATTGGTTTGATGTATTGAATTCAGTGTGCTTTTGTACATATGCAGAAATCTCTTTTGAGTATTTGAAAAGCAAAAAATTTTGACGATTAATGTTTGCTTTTTTTCTCTCTTTTCGGTCTAATCAAATCAGACACTTTTTCTTTTCCGTCTTTTTTGCCATCACTATGTGCACTGATTGGCTGGATTGAAAAGCAAAAAATTTTCGAGCTTTATAAAAAGAGCCCTACTATTTTACCTTGTTTGATCCTCTTTATTTGAAGAATTTATAATAAAAAAAGAGGTAAAATATGTATTAAAAATATAAAAAGAGGTAAAATATGTATTAAAAATATAAAAAGATGTAAAATATATTATTATAATTAAATAATTATAAAATTAAATATCAAATCAGTAGTAGATAAATTTATAAATTTAGAGAAAATCAAACAAACTAGATTTATTTATTTTTATTTTTTAAGCTCAAGATCTACTACTAGTCTTGTACAATTAGTTAAATAAGTGGGTAGTTATATCTACACCACTCTTTTTATTAACCATACTACTAGATAAATACACCACCATCAAAGTACATTTTTTATAAACACACTACATTTAGTTTATGAATCTACCTTAAATTTTAAAAGTAAAATAAATTACAAACTAAAAAAGGGAGGAAAAAATCTACACCACATCCTCTTTCATCTTCTACATTCTCCTATATTTTCTCTCTCCCAAATCTTCCACCTCTAGCCAGAGATCTCTCACATAGACACATTCAGCATGAGGATACTTAGATTTTAATATGTTTCATTTGTTATTAGATGTTATGCAAATAAATAAAAATAAAAATAGAAGAAGAATTGAAAAAAAATAAAAGGATTTCAGAAGAGATCGCTCATTGTTTCAAGAATTCTAAACAAGAGAAAAAATATGTTTGAGAAAAGTTTAGTATGGGGTGAAATTAAATTGGAGGGGAGAAAAAGAAGAGAGAAGACGGTAAGGAAAAAAATCAAAGCGCTTCAGTATAAAGATGCTAATTCAAAAAACTTGAATTATGAACATAAAAAAATTTTAGTTAAATAAAGGAAATTTTTCCCCTTATGTTTGTACCGTGCATATGAACATTGATATCGATTTCGATTCAATTTGAATAGTGTTTGCATGTTTCAAGCATAAAACCTTTTTTTTTTTTAAGTTTTCAACTATGGTGTAGAAAATAAATAAATTAGCTCGTAAAAAAAAGAATTAAATTAGGGCTTTTAGTGTGGTGGGAAAAAAATTTTAATCAAGTTTCTGTTTTGTAGTGTATATACTTAAAAAATACACTTGTATATAATAAAAAGTTATTTATATCATTTAGTCATTGACTTTTTCAGTAAATAAGAATAAAAGTTAAAATTATGATGTATTTAGTAAAAAAGTGGGTGTAGATATAACTACCCTAAATAAATAACACAAATCTCATTATCCCTAATCTCCTTCTCCCTCATCTCACTAAGATAGACTTTTATTTCTTTTTCGTCCGTCTAAAATTATAGTCATTCCTTTATTGATGGGTAGTTGAAATGTTTGTTTATTCTTATATCTCTATTTAATGTGTATAGTTATTAATAAAATAAAACTTTTAAAATGAAATAAGTAGTAAATTAAAGGGTATATGTGTAAAATATTCTTAAATTTTACATTTCCAACAACATTACATTAATTGAGTTTTTCTTAGTCCTAATAAAAAACGAACTTATCTATCTTAGTGGAACGAATGGAGTATATTATTTCTGTAACTAGCATTAAATAATTAACGTGACCTTTAACTTTTTTATGCAATTAGGAACTCTTTACCACTTAAACTCACCCATGATATTTAGCAGATCGGAAGAGCGTCGTGTATTCTCTTTCTTTTGATACTCCCGCTGTCCCATAAAGATAGGACAGTAAGCATTTTCACATAGACTGGAATTGGTAAGAAATGTTATTGGAACATTTAATTTTATGTGTTTTTTTACATTTAGCTCTTAATTATAATTAATAATTTAAAATTAATATCAATGACCAAAGTAAGATCAATATTGAAACGTATACAACTATACAATTAGTATCCATTAGAATTCTGTGAACATCTTAAATATTATTATGCTAAAAAAATTGATTAACTCATTTTCTTCATGAAGTTTAGTAGCTAGGCATTTTAAATGGTTAGTTAACTAAGGACAAATATGGAAAGATAAAATTAAACACAAGCGCGATAAAGTAATTGAACTATTTTTTGAGACGGATGAAATTGATGAAATAGAATATTGAAATATCTCCTTTTAAAAAGAGGGGATGTGTTTCTCTCCTTCTCGCGGAAAACCTTTGTAATTTAAGTGAAAGCGAGAAAAAAAAAATGAAGAACTCGAGATGGAGTCCTTTGCTATACGAGTTTGCAAGAAAATGAAAAGATATAGGAAAATGCAAATTCGCATGGAATGTGGCTAGGGATGCTATTTGTAACCTGCAGTATTAGAAAACAGCTGGTCCAAATGAAAAGCCTCTTGTCATTCTGTCTTCTAATCGACGTGATCTCTTAAGATGAGGAGTTAGTCTTGAAGTAGAGAAACTCGACTAATAAGCCATCGTGCATTCTATTCATAGAGTAACGGTTACGCGGTTGTAGGAATGTAGCATATAACTTATTCTGTCCATCCAAAGGCAAAATACAATGTCTTGTGCCTTCTGCGATGTTGTATGATATCTGTAATATATTATGCGTCTCTTGTTAGGTAAGTTTAATGTCCTAATAATAGGGATTTCTTCCCCTAGAACTTGATATTTGTAAAAGTAATTGAAATGTATTATCTTCCACTGTTCTACTAGAGGTATTCTAGGATTGCTCGTAACGATGGATGGGTAGTGATATTTAGGAACCAGATTTCTGGTGCCATGCGGTCTGAGAGTGTATATAACCTTTTAAATTTCAATTTTTATTTGAGGCAATTTTGTCTAAAAAAAGAAGAAAAGGCAATTTTGAAAAAAAAAACATTATAAAGGTTTGAGCAGTCTAGTTTTAGAAGACCTTTTAAAAATTAGTTATTTTTTTTGTAATATCCTCTATATATTAAAGGATAAATTTCACAAAAGGTCCATGACCTTTGCGACAAATAACAATTTCATCTCTAACATTTTTTCAAACATGCACAAAAAGTCCTTACATATTATTTTTGTCAATTTTCGTTATTTACTTTTTCTATAAAGACAATTTTATCCTTTATTTAAATTAAAAAAATAAGAATACAAAAATTTAAAAGAATTTATTTTTATCTCTCTGCCGTTTTCTTTTCTCACACATTTATATATATTTATCTGTATATCGTTTTTCTATCTATCCACTTAACACAAGCTAAACATATATATTAGTCAATATAATATCAAGTCATAAAAATAGGAACGATTACAAATATAATTTTTCATGCGAAAAAATTGAATGTTTGAATTATTGGTTAAAAAGGAATAGTTTCCTCCCCTTTATTTCCGCTACAACTTCTCTCATTCTAAATTTTTGTGTCTACATATAGCTAAAAATGAGAGGTAAATACCTTTTTTATTATTGTTAAAGGCACCAAAGAACTATGTTGCTTTCTTTGATTAGTTACTCCTAACTTCCATCAAGTACTGCAACAATTTCCCTCTCCCTTTAAAAAAAATAGCTGAGAAAGATAAAGTCTTCACTTAAGTTGCCTTTAACAATAATAAAAAGGGGGATTTACTTCCCATTTTTAGCTATATATAGATGCAAAAACTTGGAATAAGAGAGTGTGTAGCGAAAATAAAGGGGAAGAAATCCTCCTATTTTTTTACTAATAACTCAAACATTTAATTTTTTTTACAAGAAAAATTCATACATTTTTGATCGTTTCAATTGTTATGACTTAAATACCAATCATATCTTAATTTCATTACTTGTTTAGGTTTAAATTTCAGCTAGTTCATTGCCTAAAATAACTATAACACTAAGGGCGGTGTTAGGTAAGTGAGTGGAAAAGATAATATATTGATCAATGTGTATGTATAGCTTGTGTTAAATGGATGGATGAGATAATAGTATATAGATGAATATGTATAAGTGTGTGAAAGAGAAAACGACATAGAGATCAACGTAAATTTTTAAATTTTTTGTGTTCTTATCTTTTCTAATTTAAATAAAAGGTAAAATTGTCTTTGTAAAAAAAGTGAGAAATGAAAATTGATAAAAATAATATGTAGGGGCTTTGTGTGTATATTTTTAAAAGATTGGGGATCTACATGCTTAAAAAAAGTTAAGGATAAAATTGTTATTTTAAAAAAAAATTAAGGACTTTTTATGAAATTTACCCTATGATTACTTAACATGTAAGAAATAGATGAGCGCAAAATTGTCAAAAAAGTTAAGGATGAATAGAAAAGTCTATTCAAATTGTACACTTTTTCTTTTGTCTTTTTTTTTTCCTTCTCCTTTTTAACCATCACTTGTGCACTGATTGGCTGTATTGAATTTGAATTCAGTGTGCTTTTGTACATATATATGCAGAATCTCTTTTGAATATTTGAAAAGCAAAAATTTTGACGATAAATGTTTGCTCCTCTCTTTTTGTTTAATCAAATTGTACATTTTTTCTTTTCCTTCTTTTTTACCATCACTCTGCACTGATTGGCGGGATATTCTTAGGACACTATAGAATAGTGTTCAAATGGTGCAGTGACAACATCCTATTAAATGTATTGAAGGTTGAGCCCCCAATGTATCCAATAAGAGACTGCCACATACTCTTTTGAACACCATAAATGGTGTCCTTAGGACACCATAGACTGACTGCTAATTGGCTAGATTGAAAAGCAAAAATTTTAAAAAGAGCCCAATTATTTTATTTTATTTTGAACCTCTTTATTTTTTCCATTTATAAACTCACCTATCATGATTTGACTGTTGATTTGACGATTACTCAACAATCACCACACATTTCAAAATTCAATTAAATCTCCACCACTCATTTCCACTCATTATAAATCCTCTTTATAAATTGCAAAAATAAAAAGCTTCAAACAAGCTCTTAATTTTTTTAAGATCTCGATCTACTACTAGTCTGGCTCTATTAGTTAAATAAATAACACAAATTTCATTTTCCCTAATCTTTTAATCTCTTTATCTCACTAAGATAGATTTTTATTTCTTTTTCATCTATCTCAAATTACAGGTTACCTTCTTTATTAATGTGTAATTGAAATATTAATTCATTCTTATATCCCTATTTAATGTGCATGATTATCAATAAAATAAAAATTTAAAGTGAAATCAGAAGTAAATTAAAAGATATATGAGTAAAATGTTCTTAAATTTACATTTGCAGCAACGTTAATTGAATTTTCTTTAATTGAGTAAAAAAAGGACTCGCCTTCTTAGTAGGACGGAAATAGTATATTATTTCTGTAACTAGCATTAAATAATTAAAGTGACCTTTAACTTTTTCTTATGCAATTAGGAACTCTTTGTCGTTTAAACTCACCCATGATCTTTACCTTTCTTCTTCTTTTTTTTTTTTTTTTTCATTTTTACTTAATGTGGTTGGAATATTTAATTTTATGTGGATTTTTGCATTTTAGCTCCTAGGTATAATTAATGACTTAAAATTAATAACAATGACTAAAGTAAGATTAATATTGAAATGTATACAACTATATATTGAAATGTATACAACTATAACTATTCAACTTGTGCCTATTAGAATTCTATGAACATCTTGAATATTATTATGCCAAAAAAAAAATTGATTAACTCATTTTGCTCATAAAGCTTGGTGGATAAGTATTTTAAGTAGTGTTCTAAAAAGCGTGAAGCGTAGAAAAGCGATGACACGAAGTTTCAAGTTTTTCAAGCTTAAGCTTGCCTAGACGGCGATTAAGCGTTAAAAAGTGTTTTTCAATTTTTTTTATTTTTTTAATTTTTAATCATTTTAAAACTGTTAAATATTTAAATTAATATATACTAAATTGAAAAACACATCTAAAAATATATATATTATATCTACATTATAATTTAAGAGATATTATATAATTTAATATTTTCAAAGAGCAAAAAGTGGGTGAGTCCTACTTTATAAATGATGATTAAGTATTATACACCCCGACAAATAGCCCAAAACAAAAAAGCCCTAATGTTATTACTTAAAGTCTTAGACCATTAGCAAATAAATAAATGGTCCAAATGTTCAATATTGAAAAAAATAGCGGTCAACGGTTTTCGATTACCGCCTAGGCGTGCTTAATCGTGCCTAATTCTCCTATGTGGTCAACGAAAACCGTTGATCACTTTTGTCACCGCTTACCCTATAAGTGAGGCGGGAAAGGGATGCTTCGCGACTAGACACGCTTTTTAAAACACAGATTTTAAGTGATTAGTTAATTGGGGACATATATGAAAGGGTGTGTTTGATATGGATTATAACACGGTTATTATAAATAAATTTTGACTTTTTGCATTAGTCATTGTACCACAGGCAGTTTAGTTTGAGATTGCACATGGGTCCACTATAATTCAAAACTTTTTCCATTAGTAAGCAACCAGAGCACTTTTATGGTTAAAAAGTTAGACACGTAATTCAAAACTTTTTTTCTTCTTGGAAATAATTTATAAATTTATATTGTTTCCAATGAAGTAATCATTACCATTTATAACACAAAATGTTATAACGGGTGCCAAATGGAGCTTAAATACATGCCCAACATAACAACTGATCTATTTTTTTGAGATGGATGAAATAAAATATTGAATTATCTTCTTTAAGAGAGAGGCCTCACATATTTCTATTTTCCAACTCAAGTTGGAAATTTCAAAACACCCGATTCTTGGGAGAATTTTTTCGTTGGTGAGAGCTTGTTTCATCCTCATTATTTTCTTTAATTATAATTTTTGACTTGACAATTGCTTAATAATAATAACGTATTTCAATCTTTTTTATTTATTACAGTTTCCCTAAAATTAGGCAAATAATGTAAATCAAATTAGACTGTAAGGCTTATTTTGTTGGATGCTTGACACATTCTTAATTAAGTTCTTAAGTAAGTTAAAAAAAAAAGAATAATACTATGTAGCACCAGTGGTATTTGACACCAGTCTATGTGGCATCTAATGTGACATTAAATGATAAGTGAAAATAAATAAATAAATAAATAACTCACTTAATTTAATCAATCATTTAATGCCACCTTGATATGGTGCCAGACACCAATAGTGCTAAATAGCATTAAAAAAAAAGCACTAATTTCGGGAAATTCAAAACATCTGAGATGCTTCTGAAGTCTTCGAGTTATTATTAAGAGCGGGAATTCTGATGTGATTAAAATGCCCCCACTCTATCGTTGCTCAAACTCCGACACTCATATTCGCTCTCTCACTGTCCCTTCCCAGTAGCCATAGCCGGACCTCCGAAAACTCAACGGAAGTTGAAGAAGAAGAAGAAGAAGAAGCAAGTAAAATGGAAGGAGGGCCTCAAGAAGTTCCACTACCAGAATCAGTGGAAATGATCATAACAAGGATTTGCCAGGAACAGAGGCAGCAGCCGCCATTGCCGTATGCTAGGAGCTTACTGGCAGCGATCAATGAACAGGCGGCCATTGACATTCTGAAGAAAATTTCTTCCGATGAGATAAGGATCTCTTTCAATGGGTACATTCGTACGTTGGTTAAGAATTTTTATCCAATTCAGGCTGCCACTGTACTAGCCGCTTACAATTATCAGCCGTCCCCTCAGAGTCAGCAACTCGTTTCACCTTCTGCCACTTCCGGCTTCAACAACTATTCCCACCGGAATAAGGGTGTGTAATTTCTGAAGCTCCACTTTTTTCCTTAGATGGATCCTTTTGGGCTGCTGTCTTTCTCTTCTTTATTTTATTTATTCATTTTCAAATTTAAATGTTTTTGTCTTTTGCATTATGCTTAAATTTCCGTCTCTCCCGGTTTTTTGGGCTTTTCCCTTGGAAAAGAGTTTACCTTTTTGAAAAAAGAAACTGTGGTTAAAGAGTGAAGGTAATTTTCTTTTAGAGAATCTTCAAGTGATTTTTCCTTTTTTCCCCTTCTTTCATCCTGTTTTGACTATTTCAAAGATTTTACTTTAAGTTATTATTGTGGCACTTTCATGGGCGAATAAATAATGGAGCACATCTATTTGTACTACATGGTGATGTGTAAAAGAGAGAGAACTTGGAAAGATTATTTTTTTTCTTTTAACTAAACTTAATTAAAAAAGAAAGAAAGAAAGGCACTTAACAAGAGCTTCAACATTATCATCCGGTATCAACTAGGCTCAATTCTCAAGTACCAATATTAGAAACTGCAAATCATAATGAATGCATAGCCACTTTGTTAGTAATCAAAGATTTGACACGGTGTCGATTTGTATCCTAGGAAGTCTGTAAACTCCTACTTGATACTATTTTGTGATTATCCAGATAGGAATATCTGTACCTGAATTCCACTAAATACTGATACGAGTTTGTTTGATTCTCACTATTTGTCCAAATTTGGGGAAATTACAATGAGGATAGAGGTAGGATGTGTATTGGAAATGAAAAAAGGTTTGAAATATGTGGTTGTATTTGAGCAGTTGTCAAATCAGTGGTAGATAAAATTATAAATGGGGAGAATAATGAGAATCAAACAAGCTCTAAAATCATAAAGATTTTAAAATATTAGGGAGATTTCCAATTTGAAGGTGGGTCACCATAGTATGGAGGCTTCTTTTGTTTCAAGTGTTTTGTCTATCCTGCCTAGATTTACACTTCTTGCTTCCTGCTTGGGATTCATGATGAACTGCTCTCGCTTTTTTAGCTGGACTTGGATGAGTTATCTGGATTCGTTAGAGGTCCTTCTAGTGACACTTTCATGTATTCTCTCATATTTGAAATGAAGTAAGTAAAATTTGGATAACATATAGAAACAATAGATGAGAGGAAATCTGATTAATGTCTGGCAATCATAAACATTTAAATGGACTTTGTTAACTGTAAGATAACATGTCTACTTTTATGATGTTCTCCAAGCCTAATAATTCCCACCTTCACACCTCTGTCCGAGGTCATAACTGTGACCTCTTTAAAGGACCCCGGCTAAGGACCTTGTTTCCTCATGTTTTTAAAGTTTTTCCTAGAATATACCCTTATATTGGACCAGAACTCTTATCTCTTTGTAGTGTTTCTAAATTTACAGGATAGATTCTTCCTCAAATAAAGAAATATTCTAGCTCTTGCATTGGTGTATATGGTCTTTTACTAAGTAGAAGACACTGAAAAACAAACAAAGAAGTGGAAAGAGGACACGTTTATTTTTGGTCCTTGAGGGCATAGTATCCGCTGTTGTAACACAGTTCAAATATTATTTTTGTTCATGTTTCTATTCTAAATTCTGAAGCCCTCATTATTTAGAATCCGAAACTTGTTTCTTTTGCTTGTCATTGTATACTTATTAAAAATTGAAGCCCAAGGTTACATGATCATTTCTTGAACATGCCCAAGGAAAACGAGTACAGCTGTATTCTTGTTTTCTTTTATACTCGTATACTTCCTTTTCCCTATTATAGTAAATTAGTAATTAGTAGCATCTTCTTTGAAATTCGTAGCCTGCTATATCAATAGTTTTCTTCCTTCAGTATGGCATTTTTGCATTCTAAAACCTACTTTTTTCTTTTATCACATTTTTATTTCATAATTGATATGAACATTTTGTCATGGGCAGATGGTGAGAGCTTGCAGGGTCTGATGTCAATGTCCCTAGTGAACCCTCCATTATCAAATTTGGAGAAGCAAGTCCCTCAGACAGTCAATAGGCGGCTTTCTTATGTTGATGAACCTGAAGAGAGGAGACGCCCCTGCAAAGCCGTACGTCTGTCATCGTTTCCCAATGAAACAGGAGAGAGCGCAAGCTCTCCGAAAATTAGCCAGCAGCAAATTAATCTAGGAAAACTGGAGTACAGAAAATTGTTTATGGTACTTAGTTACATTGGAAGGTTAGTTTTCCTTCGGTTCTAACCAACAGTTTTCAGACTCTTGGCACTGGTTTTAAATCATATTAGTTTGATATATTATGTAGGCAAAACTTGGAAACCAGGATGACCATAGATGATGCCAATGACATTCTAAGGATGAAGGATACTCCAATGACATATTTTGAATCTAGCATTTGGAGTAAATTTGGAAGGCACTTCTGTGATAAGTCAAAGAGAAGTGAGGTCAATCTTACATCTTGATGGCTGCTCTTTACATTGTAGCTTATTGCACATTTTAATTCAGGAATTAGGAAATAAAACTAAGTTTCATCTGATTACAAGCGCATAAATTGCATGGGAAGAAAATATATTCTAGGCAATTGAACTGCCTGCAACTTATTTCCAGGGAAAACAAAATCCAGGGCGTGTTTAACCGGGGTCGAATTGAGTTTGATGTTGGAAAGTGTGCAGTTGCCTAAGAAAACATTAAACTACCCTCCATCCCTAAGCCCATGTTTGGAAATCAATGTTATTTTTAATAAGAATTGGTCAAACCAGTTATATCTACATATTTCATAATACCTGCATGTACTGCATAAATCTCCACCATTCAACCCCACTCATTATCTCTCTTATTTCTCATTAAAACTCATTAAAATGAGTTTGTAACCGGGGGCTAAATATTTAAAAAACGGTTTTTACTTGTTTTTGAGGAAAATGTGATCATGTAAGCAAAAGATGAAAAATATGTTGCACCGAAAAAAATTCAATCAAACACCATAGAAGCCGGAACTTAGGTGGAAAATTGACGTTTTCATGAAAGTTATTGCCAATAAAATGCACCCTAATAATAAAAATATGGAAGTTTTCTTTTTGTTTTTGTTTTTCCCATTCTAGTTAGGATTATTTACTTCTTTCTATAAGTTGGATTGTACTTCTAGTGCAAGGTTGTCTATTATTTCAACTTATAATTCATATTTGTTGGAAATTATGAAGTGGAAGTAAATATGAGGAAGGATAAAAGAATGTGTTTGTGTGTAGAAATGAAAATAGAAAAAGTAATCTTTCTAAAATTTGAAAGTATTGAAGACTAGTCGTACAAGAACAGGATGCTTGTGTATCCTGAAAAATTTTACAACACTCGCATATGAATTTGCGAAGAGAACTCCATTGACCTAATGAATTTGATAAGATGGTTGCGTAAAATGATCAACAATTAACATCAATGTATATTTGGGCTCAAGTTCAAGAAGAAATATGATAGAGCGGAAGGGACAGCAGCATATTGCTTATAGACTGGAAAGGACAGCAAGTTCGCCAGGACAAGATTGAACTTTGCACTTATACCATGTTGTAAATTAGATAGTAGCTATTTAGACAGAGATACAAAGGAGACTAGAGGATTTGTACCACACTTTCGTCTTTTACAAACAGAAAGACCACACTTAGTGGGTGTTTCTTTTGAATTTATAAATTATACAAGGAATTAAAAAATTATATTGGCAATAAACATCCACTCATAGGGTTACAAAGAACTACAAAAGCTAAGTTATCAATACCTAGAGAAATGTACTATGTGAATACTTACCATGGGAAATAAACATCCACTGATTGGGTTACAATAATATGTTCTTACATATAAAGTAAAAAAGAACAATGAGGCCTCTAGAGTATGAATATAGTCTACACGCATTTTACAAGGAAAGGAAGCTAGGTAATAAGTCAAATTCTTCCATCATAACCTTTGTAATTTAAGCATCCTTATATATAACCTTTAACAAGAGTGATGCTATTGTAGTTAACAAATTACAAGACTTCAACAACATAGTTGCAAAAAATTGAATCTTTGAAACCGGTAGTGATCTAGATCATACGTAATAGCAAAAGGACTTATGTTTCTATCCTTGAACTTATTTCGAATAAGTGCAGCCTCTTGTTCTCGTCATCAGTTTAAAATGTTCAAAATACTTAGAGTTTGTTTTTTGAGGGCTTTATATTCAAAGTTGATTTTTTTGAAATTTAGATTTATATGAGAATGTGTGGTGGGGGTGTAAATAAAGATTACACGGATATGAAATTTTTAAGTCTTGATTTATTAAAAGCTCCTTAGATCAAGCTCTTAGTTTATTTGTATTGAAGAACATATCCATCTAGATAATTTATGTGCAGCTTTATCTAACTGCCTGGGCTTTAAAGTGACTGGTCCACATGGTAGTAAAGCAAGCTAAGATCGGAAGCTATTTTAAATGGATTGTGCACATGTTAGGCTTTGATATGGAAATGTAATGGGCATGTTGAAGATAATATCTAAAAGATATATATATGTTGATATGGAAATGTAAGGGGCATGTTGAAGATAATATCTAAAAGATATATATGTTCCCATATCTAAAATCTTAAGCTTTGAGTTGAACTGGTTAAACTGCTTCTTTATCGTAATAATTTCACGGGCTGACTATGTTTGCTTAAGATCTCTTACTGGTTTTCCTGAGATTTACCTTTCTATGTTGTAGTATGTTGACTGGGATTCTGGAAAGACTCATCTCTATTATTGTCATGCTTATCAAGATGGAAGCTATGAGTTCAAGGTTGGTATCATAGTTTCATGTTAGCATCACTTGAGATTTTTCTTTTAGTATTTGACAATCTTCCGATCTAACTTCCCTTCTCCTCTCTGAACACGGACTAGCTTCTCTATGTTTGATTAATAACTGGTAACAGCAAGCATTTTTATTTTTCATTTTTCATTTTATTATCCAGTGGAGTAACTTGCCCCAAAATTACTATTGAATCAGGGTCCTTATTTGAACACAGTCAGAACTAAACTGCAAAGCGATTTAGGAGACGATAATGTATTGATCGTCAAATTTCCAGAAGATGGCCTGTGTGGCACCAATGAGGAAGGGATTCTTGTTGGTCCATGGCGCTTCCGATTTTTTGGTGATTATTTTTAAAATTTCCTTGAATGAGATGTTTGTGTGGGTGTTTGTTACTTGTGCAGTTGCCTTCCATTTGAAAACCAAGCCTAGAAGAATTATGTCACTACTTGTTTAATATTTTTATGAGTGAATAAATTTGAGCTCATGCTGAGACATGTACCTCCGAATACAAAAGCATGCTAGCTGCAGAATCGATCAGCAAGATTTTCAAACTCTTCATAAATACTTAGGATTAGTTATGCATAATTCCTAACAACTAATTAGAAGCTTGCTAACTGCTAGTTAATCGTAAAGAATAAAAAACTCTTTCTAGATATGTAATTGTAATATTTTCTTCAAGCGTCAATTCTGTTTTCTTAGGGCTTGTATGGAATTGACTTTCCCGAAATCGATTTTCACTCGAACTCATTTTCAACGACACATTAGCCTATTGAAATAATCTTGCACTTCCGATCTGTAACTTTTCCGTTATAACCTTCATAAATTCTTGTTTGGTAAATGACTTATTAGGTGATTGTAATATCTCTCATCCTTCTTTGCTTAGATAAAATTGATCATATTTTTACTCCCATAAATCTATGAACACGTAACTTTTCTTTTTACTTTACTGTTCTCCATTAGCTAGAAAGGGTATCTTGTGAAGAACTTGAACGAGTATAACTTCATAATGCCTCTTGCACAGTATTCAAAGATGAATGCAAAAGGAAGAAGAAGGATTCTATTGATGGAGAGCAAAAAACTACTGATTCAAATCTTAAATGCTACTTTGTACGGGTCGAGAACATTTGTGATGAGGATGAATCTTATGTTCTATCTCGGAGAAAGATCACTGAGGCAAGATCCTTATTCATGCACATACACATGGTCTTGTCAATGGAGAAATACATGGCCAGGTTGATATTGTTGTTTCACTTGTTGGTATTTATTTACCAGTGACACTTCATTGATTTTAACTATTGTTGTTATACTCAGATTTTCCTTGATTCTATCAAAGACTATAAGGCTTCAGATTGATTTTGATTCTGTCAAAATTAAAAGGATTGAAGATATACCTTTCAGGGTAAAAGTACAGTGCTTCTCATTTATTTGTTTTCATTTCAAGCTGCCTGACGTCGTGCAAGTAGCCTCTTATACTACTGATGAATAACTACTACTATTTGTTATATTTATTTTCTTCTTGCATCATGAATTGTAGGATGAGAATGGTTCTGTTATTTTCGAAGATGGAAAGCCTCTTGTACACACTGATGGAACTGGCTACATATCTGAAGATCTAGCTTTGCATTGTCCAAAGGATTTCTGCAGATCCAAATATGCAAAGGATAATAACTTTGAGGTTATAATTTGATTTTTTCTGCTCTTTTTCTAATTCTAGTAATACTTTAGTCTTGATTTTTGTTGTTGTTGTTGTCCTTATTATTTTGGCTGACTTGGAGGACATCCCTTATCAACAGAAAGGGTCAAAGGCTTGGAATAAGGAACCGGTAAATACTTGCTTTTTTTCCTCTCTCAAATGTTTTTTTTTTTTTTTTTTTAAAAAAAAAACAGAGTTCCTTAATTGTTGTAATGTTCCTAAAATTTCTGGTATGGTATTTTTGTTCCATTCTTGCAGCCTTTATTAATGCAATGCCGCATATTTTATGATGGTTGCGCTGTTAAGGGAACCCTTCTTGTAAACAAGACGGTACGTTCTTGTGTAAGTGCTATTCATATCGATATTTAAATATTTGATTTTACTTCTCTGGATGTGCTCTCTCTTCATCGTGTTTGGGAAACTTGCATTCCTGTATTTGCAATATTATCATATCACTGTATGTTTTTCTATAAGAATATGTTATAGCCTTAATAGGATATTAAGATGCTTGTGCCAGTTTCAATTTGGAAAATGAAGAGAAATATCTTGCCACTTGCTATCCAGAAATATCTTGCTAGTGTGTCTTGCCGAAATTCAGAATTTAATTATATCTTTTGTCCATGAGGTAGGTACCAGTTTTTTGGTATGGAATTGTTTCTATATTCACCGGTAATTGTGTTTTGACTTGAACAATTACTAATTGATTTTGACGAATTCACTGTGGTTATTTGTGATGAGCTATTTTGTTTCCTTTTTCTATCTTTCCCTTTTTTTTTTACATATTTTCCACTGTATGCTTCAAATATTCATTTTGCAATATTTCGTCACTGTAGCTCGAACCTGGAACAATTCAAATAAGGCCATCAATGATAAAGGTTGAGAAAGACTCGACGTTGCCAGTTGGACAAACTTTGAACTCACTTGAGATAGTTACTATTAGGTAATCACTTAATTTCTTTTCTCCCTTTTTGCTCCATGGATTCTAATAAAGGCGGTTTCCAGTGTACTCATGATTCACAATTGGCATACTGTTACATCCTCTTGTTTCCCTGTTCAAGAATTTGTTTCATTATCTTTTGTCCTTAGAATATGGAAGGTGTGGTTGTAACGTTATATATTTCCAAGGGTATTATTCATAAGCTACATTTTTTTTTTCAGAATTTAGAGGGTTTAGATTAATTGGAACTTGGATGAATTCATAGAAGGTTCTTCCAGTCATCATGATAGGAGTAAGGATATACTGATTTTGAAAGAAAAAGTTTACATAAACTGTATTAGGTTTTTCAAGTTATAATACAAATAGCCATAATAGGAACAAAAATGTATATTGAAGTTGAAATAAAAAATTCACATTATCTAGAAAGTGACTATTTGAAGTTTAGGTACTGTTATTGATAAGAAAGTCCACTTTTGCTAACGAAAGGGATTAGTGCTACTAGGATTCAAACGTTAGAAAGACACATATAGTCGTACATTCAAGTACTTAAATTTATTAGTGCAACTCCACTCATTCTCTCTTATGGCCGATCATTTTTGCTCCATTCCGTGAGATTTTAGCTCACAATTTGAAGACATAATGGACTGCTCGGACACTTTATAAGCCATTGGAGCCTATAAGAATTTTATGTAATCTCACTTCACCAAAACTGAAGCATTGACCTCAGCTATATAATTTTCACAGGTTACAGTGATGTCTGTAATTCCTCTTGCTTGTATATTTAATTGTTTGAGCTCAATGCATTTTTCATTTAGTTGGTTCAGTCACAAGAATTTTCCAGACATGATTCATCCAATGTGACCATAAACCTGCCTCTTATTCGGAATTTACTCTTGATAGACTATAGAGAATGTGAATATTTGTCTAAGAGTCCCTGAGTTGCATCCTAAAATAATAATCTGCACCCCGTTAGTATGTACTATTTTGATTTCTTGCTAAGGGTAATGCTTGTTGCTGTATGACATTCACCTTTCAGTCACAAACCTGCGAGAAGTTTTCTGTCCAAAAATTTGATTGCTCTTCTAACTTATGGTGGGGTGCCCGGAGACTTCTTTCTGAATTTAGTGATGGACGCTCTAAAAGATGCTCAGAATGTATTCTCCAATATGCGTGTAGCATTGAGAGGTAATTCCTGGACTAGCTTTTGCTAGCATATTTATTCTAAGATTCTCTGTCAAAGGAGTTCATCCTCCTTCTCCGCATGTTTTATTGGTCGTAAATGTGATTTTAAATTTTCATCTCTTCGTAACCTTATTTTTTTACCTCAAAATTTATTTAAAGATTGTTTTGCTCTCAATGTTGTGAAATTATGGAAAAATTATAATTTCACCTGTCTATTAATTTGGCAACTACTCAATTACAACCAAACATTCCAAACCTCCATTAGATCACCATGACTCAATAATGAGAATCAGAAACCTCTCTGTTTTTATTTAATTATTTTTACCTAAAATATGTCTGTACAGTTGCTTCAAATCATGATGGATTAGATGATGGTTTCCTGGCACAAAGAATGTTATCATCTGGGATTCCTCTTAATGAGCCGTATCTCCAACATTGTTTGTCAAGGCTGGTAGGTGACAATAAATCTAAGCTCAGAACAGGAAAGATACCAATCAGTGAAAGCTTTTACCTGATGGGCACAGCTGATCCTACCTGTAAATTAAACAATAATGAAGTCTGTGTTATCCTGTATGTACATGATTTACTTTCAGTTTCTCGTTTACATTTCTTTTCCCTTAACTACATGGTGTTGCATGCACTACGGTAACCTTCCACAGTTTTTCGTTTACATTTATTTAAACATTTCAGTTTTTGCTTATAACTTCTAGCCTAATATGCAGTGACAGTGGTCAAATATCAGGCAAGGTTTTAGTGTACAGGAATCCTGGACTGCATCCCGGAGATATTCATATACTAGAAGCTGTATATGTAAAGGAGTTAGAAGACGTGGTTGGCAATGCCAAGTACGGTATATTCTTCTCTGCTAAAGGCGGGACATCAGCAGCCTATGAAATGGCAACTGGTGATTTTGATGGAGATATGTATTGGGTCTCAAGAAATCCTGAGGTTACCATCTCTTTAACACAATTTTTTTTCTTAAACACTGTTTACGTACATGGGCTTTCAACAGTTCTCATTGAAGAAAAAATATGAATGAATACTTGTGGTCTCTCTTTAAGAGCTATTCTTTTAGATGAGATCTCTTTAACATCATACTAAAACTCGGCCAAAGAAACAAGACACATGGATATGGCGAAGAAAGGTCTAAATTTCAGAAAAAGTACATGAATGCATCTTATAAACTTATAATTGACTTAGGATGTTTATATTTTTATAATCTATATGCATCCATGCGATACAAAGAATCTTCTCTTGATATATATGATATATAGGATCTTCTTTTAAGTCCAAGCAACAAAGCTTCGAAGTGCATAAATTATAGTTAAAGTTGTAAACTATGTATTACAAGGATACTTGTGGGTGTTCTGAAGTCTGGCTCTAGTCTTAAGTCCTCCAAACAGTTCTTAGAGAGCTACTCCCCGGAAAAACCAATGTCTGGTTCAACCAAAAGCTGATTGCAAGAGAACTCAGAACTACCAAACTGGTAAAAACTGGAAAAACCAAGAAATCAAGTAAAAAGGGTTTTCCTTTTTCACATTTTTTTGATTTAAAAATTTAGAGAGTAATATATTTTTGTGTTTAAACTTAAAGGCCTGTTCTCTTTGTCTTTCAGTTTTTAGTTCTGAGTTTCGATTTCATTTTCAATTTCATGTTTTATGAGCAATTTATGGCACCGGAAAAAAAAAAAGAAGGAAAGAATTTGTTTTCCTTGTTTTCAGTTTTCTACACTAAAAACTCTCAAAACAACATAATGTCATTTTCTTTTTTCTTCAGGGAAACTTCTGTTATTTTGAAAAGACATTTTCAAAAATATGGAAGTAAAAAGGTTTTTATTATTTTGGAGAACTGGAAAGCAAAAACAGCTAGAAAATGGCAAAGAGAACATACTGTAAATGTTTAATTATTTAATTAAAAACGACTCATTTCTAGTTTGATCATTAAACCCTTGACCCATTTTGCCTTTTCTGGTTTGATGACCGGTCTAGTTTTCTTTAAAAAAAAAAATGTCCTAAGTGCGAAGGACAAATGATTTGCTTCTTGGATTCTTTTTGATACATTGTTTATTTTGTCTATTGATTTTTTTTTTTCTTTTCTAATTTATTTCTTCTTCTTCATGGAGTAGGAGGTGCTCGTAAAATTATTATGTTACTTGATTGCCAGATCATCCACTGACTTATTTCAATATAAACTTCTATTTGCATTATAAATTAGTATTAAAGAATGCTGGGAGATTATGCTTACATTTTTATTTTTCTTTGCAATTAACACAATTTACATTAGTTTGAGCAATGACTACTTTTCGTGGATATTTCAGCTATTGAAAGCTTTCAAAGCAAGTGAACCATGGAAACGCAGCTATTCGACTCCGGATTCGTGTAGTATAAGCCCCCAAGTTTTCTCTGATGAGGAATTAGAGCATGAACTTTTTCGGCTTTTCTTAAAGGCAAGGAAGCCAAGGTATGCAATTGTGTTTGGTAAACTGAAGTGTTGTTATTACATGTCTTACATAGTTAGTTTATTGAAAAGTTACCTTGTCTTCAAAATGAGTGATGTGCTTGTATCTTATGTTTAACTTCTTGTATCTTATGTTTAAGTTTGGAAATAATTACCGTTCTATTTTTAATGTTTTATGACACAAGTTACCTTCTAGTTTCTAGCTCTGAATCTTAATGGAGTGGTCACTCTATTTTTCATGCATTCAGAAGAGTACGAGTAATTTTGCATTATTCAATTACCTTTTCAAAGAAAAACCATCAAAAGATGGCAATCTACTGCACCACTTTCTTGGTATCTTGGCGGAGGTAGTTGCTCAAATTATAGGGTTTGTTTAGTATCCCATGATTAATAATTTTCTCACCCCCATATGGGTTGTTATGGCACCCAATGTCCCATGTGGGTGCATGTATGCATGCCACGTGGATACATGCTGCCACATGGGGCATTATGGCACCTATATGGATGTTAGAAAATTTTCAATCGCATGATAATTGGGATAATTGTTTTTCCCCATTTCCTATTCTTGACAAGCGGGTCTCAAGTAGTGAAAGCAAATTCAAATTTGAACTCAATTACATTTACCAATATCCACAATCCACAAGTGTGGAAGACATATTGGTAACTGTAGTTGAATTTGAATTTGAATTTGCTACTTGAGAACCACTTGTCATGCATAGGAAATTGGGAAAAACAATTATCCCAATTTGTCATGGGATACCAAACAGACCCATAGTGATAAATAGTTTCCAGAGCTGGGAGGATTGCTTATACTTTCCGAAAGATTGATTTTCCCTTACATCTACAGTATTGTTTTTTCTCTTCTGTCTACACATGTCTTCTTATGTGGACTTGAAGGTATCTTAATCAGATAATATATCTTGGTCTTGACAAATCATTTTCTTCCCCGTATAGTGTAATTCGCCGCTTCAGTTTGCTTCTTTGATATGCACCATAACAAATTAAAGATTGTCCAAGCGATAACTTACTGAGCTAGAGGAGTGTTCAGATGTCACGGGAAATGATACACTGGGGCCATTAAGGAACCTAGAGTACCCATACTAGAAAGTATTCCAATTTAAAAGAAGTGGCTCTCACTGGGAGATTGCCTTTGAATTTACCTCTTTAAATTTATTTGTAAGAACTTATGGAGTATGGTAACATTACCTACCTTGCTTATGTCCAAGGACCATTGCTGTTTCAGTTTCAACATGGCCACTGCAGCTGATGGCTCTCGCATTCATGGATCGGCTGCTGATGTTGGGAGATGATGGTACTGTTGAAAGGGATAGTTTGCTAAGAAAGATTATTGAATTGATTGACAAATACTATGATGCACTAGATGCACCTAAAAGTGGGAAAAAGGTCAGTTTTGTCATGAATTTGTTTTCAAGCTGATGTGTGCAATTTTTCTCGGGGGCGCATCAAGCTGAATATTTTCTTTTCCATTTTTTTTATTGAATTTTAGTAGTCATCCTACTTCAGAAAAACTAGATAATTATAAATTGGTGACATTTAATTAAAACTAGTATCAGAAGTCACTTACCTACTATTTTGAAATAGGTTCACATTCCTGACCGCTTGAAACCAGAATCATATCCTCATTACATGGAGAGGAGTCCTGCCTTGAGCTATCAGTCCACTTCTATCTTAGGTCAAATCTTTGATACAGTAGTGTCATCAAAAGACGAAGATGTCCCTTCAAGAGGTGATAATTTCTTGAATCATTGTTATTGAACTAATTCTGTGAACAGAAAGCTGCATGAGTAATCATATTCAGAAAAAAAGGTTTGTTGGTCAGTTATCTGTCTACCATGTTGTTCAATAAACACAATGTCTTTGTATTCTACAAGATTCTTCAAGGTATTCGAGTTGTTTTGCTTAATTTTTGGAGGACATCATCTAAAATTTATCCTGTTAGAGGGGTGACATTCATTTAAATTTAGTTTGGAGACTTAAATTCATGACATTTGCTGTTGCCTCTGCTAATTTCCATTTTGCAGAAATCTGGAAACTGCAAAGTTTTGAGATTGAAATCCCAGAAATTTACTTGCATATGTGGAAGAATAGATATGACACGTATCGCGTTGACATGACCCAGGCCTTGAGTTCTGGAGATGAATCCAAAAGTGAACATGCTGATGCAGTGATCAGAAAGTACAAACAGGTATCCAATTTTCTTTGCCATACTTGAAAATGCTTGATATGCTGATGGCACTAAAAAGCTTGAAGTCTAATAATTAATGCAGCTGTTATATGATGCCTCGGAAATGGAAGAAAGTACAAAGAACACGGAAGACATCTACAAGGAGGCCTTGGCTATATACTACACGACGCTCTTCCGATCTCAAAGAGTCGGGATGAGGTAGGAAAATGCAGATTTGCATGGATTGTGGCGGGGACTGCTCTCTGTGAATTGCATGCCTGGACCATGGCGAGTTCAAAGGAGAGGCCGTTCATTGTTTTACCTTCCATTATGCGCGAGATGGTAAATTAAGGATTGTAGCAGCATAGAGAATGACAAAATGTCAATCACAATGATGTTTGTGTAGAGAGCATATGTTAACAGGCAAAATGTCAAGTCCTTTGTTTGTGCCATATAAATATATCTATGTGTAATATTTGTAAGATTTACGATTTCTTAGTAATAATCAATATTTATAATTCAGCCATTGAGTTTACTTGTTTTCACTACAATTTGTAATACATATTATTCCTATGTGAGTAAAATAATAAAAGCTCCCACAATTAGTTTAATTTTAATAAAATTCTTAATTTCTGCAGTTATATATCTTGTTTCTATAATGAAAGTTTTCCTTTTTTTCCTTTTTTTCTTTATTTATTAACGTATTCTTATTTAATTTTTATAATGATAACCATAAATTTAAAATAATGCCCATTAAATATGGATAAACTACAAATTATTTGCAAAATTTGCTTTTCTAATTAATAGCATTTCTAATATCCGTGAAAAGCTAACAAGTGTGTATAAGTAAGACAGGGAATGAAATCCAACGTTAAAATGTAAAAAGTTAATGGCCTGTGGTAGTAGGGTGTCAAAAAATTGTAATCCTATTTTCATTTTTCTTTTATTAAAAGATGCTAAGAATCCTATATCTTAAATCTTAATTGTGTAAGATGTTCTCATTTTTATTTTTTATAGATTGTGTTGACCCCATGTTTTATACTTGTTGAAAATGTTCGACTCTTTGGCGTGATATACTAAAATTTTTAAAAATACGTGATATGCTAAATAAGTCCAAAATAAAGAAGGAATTCATTAGGTACCTTTTCTTCTTTTTGACACAGATAATATAGAAATAGAAATAAAGAAAATGAGTTAATCATACTTGTCACTCTCAACAATATATCGTCAATACAAAATTAATTTAATTAAGAGAAGTACTATTAATTGATTAATTGATGATCAAAAGAATAGTTTTAATTAACCATTTTAAAAAGTTCCCCACAATGTTACTTTATTTTTCTGAGGACGGTCCAATCATCATTATCTATTATACTTTTATTCAAAAACGTGTTAAAAAATAACAATTTAGATCAAGTATAAATTAATTATATATATCAAGATTAACAGAAAAGTTCCCTTTTCCGGTTTTTTAATGGAAAAGTCGTGACAACTTTTCCCAATAATCAATGAAATTTTTGTGCAAATATGTCAAGTTGTTTTTAAAATAGTTCACCTAATTTTAAGCACGTTAGCATGTTGGTAGAAACCACTACAATGTATATCAAAATAATATTCTTTTTAATTTTCTCTTCACAAATCACAATAATATAACCCACCAATGGATTCTTTTTTCATAATTATTGTACTTACAAAATGTAATTAGAAAAGCTGGACACCGTTGGTAATTTTAGAATTATCTAACCAACGAATAAGGATGACAACTAGGCACTTGCGAGAGCCAATCACATTACTATTTTGAAACTTGTTGGGTTGTTGAGACGATTAAAAAATACTTTCATTCACCATTTTGTTTCCAATGCAAAAAAGAACAACTCGAGACTCACAAACCACGATAATGTCAACTGTTAGAAATATCTAAAACAAACAAGTAGGGATGACAACCAAATATGCAAGGGCGAGAGCTAATAGCCTAATCACGTTCCTGTTTTGAGATTTCAAGAATGCTACAATAATTAAAATATCTTCATTCATAGTCTCATTTTCAATACAAGAAAAGAGCAACTTGAGATCGGTGAAATATTTTGCCTATGTTTGCAAAAACAAAGACAGTGACATGTAACAAACGCGACCGGCGCGACACAACACGAGCGGGACTCGTCTAGCTAGCTTGTGCATTATTTTGACAGGAACACATAAATTTCTTGAGTAATAGGTTAGTGACAAAGTTGATATTGACGTTAAGAAAAGAAATATGAATGATGAAGCTCCGCTATTGACGCATTATCCACCCAGCGTTAACTGGGCCTATGCACTGTCTGCAAATACGTCGTCTTGTGGCAAATGTGAGCACTGAAGCCAGCCATGTGTGACCTTTGACTTATAAAATGTTGCTGAACAGATAAGAGTAAGAATAATTCGCGTTTATATATACCAACTTCACTGGTATATACGGTGGCTATAGATATTTATTTGTGAAAGTGTAGACTATTCGGAAGAACACATAGAGAGAGAGAGACAGAGAGAGAGAGATGGAGAGTGTGTTGAAGGAGCAGAGAGGAGGGGAATCGGTGCTGGACCTGAGCCCAAGATCGACGGTGGGTGGAGGAGTCGAGGATGTCTACGGTGAGGATCGGGCCACCGAGGATCTGTTGGTTACTCCCTGGACTCTTTCCGTTGCTAGGTACAGTACTACTCCTACTGCTATTCCCACTTGATTGTCTTGTCAGTATCATATTCTGGGTTTTCTGTAGAAAGGCTTGAACATTTATAGCACTGTTTTGGGATTAATTTTGCTAGTTCTTTTTGGTGTGTTTTTTGCTGCTGCTTCTGTTTTGGGTGTGTTTCTTAAATCATATGCAGTACTACTGGACAAGACTCCTGTATAAAAATGAACAATATTTTAACTTCTTTAATACCCTCAATTGCGGTGGAACCAGTTCGATTTTGACAATCACTGTGTAGTTTAGTTTGAGTTGGAATGGTTTTTTCAATTGAAAAGCTTGTGATTGTTGAATTTCTAATTTGATCTGAGTTCTATGAATATTTTTATAAGGAAATTATATTGTGCCTGTTCAATTTTTTTCAAGTGCTTTTGATTTCCATGTTAGTGTCCAAAGGATTAAGCTATTTGTTTTTCTTGTTTTCTTCCTCAAATGTGATCTGTATAAACCTTGATCAAGTATTTCAAGCTTCATTTAAACTGATTGATGTTAATGCATAGACGTCTGTGTCTCTGTGATTCATCCACATTGAAGTTGATTGATTTTTTATTTTATTTTTTTAATTTTTATTATTTTTTTAAACTCAATTTTGTTTAACAGTGGTTATAATTTGCTGAGAGATCCACATCACAACAAGGGGCTTGCATTTTCGGAAAGAGAGAGAGATGCTCATTACTTGCGTGGTCTGCTCCCTCCAGCTATTATGTCCCAAGAACTTCAGGCAAGTAGAAGTAAATTACATGAATGCAAGTAATGTTTGCTTTTCTTATTTAGCTAGCTAACTTTGTTTCTTTTGATGTATCAGGAGAAAAAATTTATGCATAATCTCCGTCAGTATGACATTCCCCTGCACAAATATGTGTCTATGATGGAACTTGAGGTGCCTTTTAGATATGCCCTTTTTTTGGGCCCCCTCAAGATTATCCCTTTTTTCTTTCTCTAATGTTCACTCATCTACATGGTATGGGAATCATTTTGATTTTTGCCCTTTAGTTGGTTTGCATTGGATTCAGAAACTGAAATGGTTTATTTTGGGTTGAAAACACGTGATTGCAGAACTTAAAATTTCGTGTCAAGTTGGTCATTCAACTTACATATTTCTGATGGTTTACTCATCCTCTTCATGTCCATTACTTTGACTAATGGAAGAGCAAATCTTATGATTGGGTTTGCAGGAACGAAATGAGAGGCTGTTTTACAGGCTTCTCATTGATAACGTGGAGGAACTCCTCCCAGTTGTCTACACACCAACAGTTGGTGAGGCTTGCCAAAAATACGGTAGCATCTTTAAGCGTCCTCAGGGTCTATATATAAGCTTAAAAGAGAAGTACGATTTATTTTACAAGTTATATTTTGTAAGTTCTATGCCTAAAATCTATTCAACTATCAACTGGAAGATCCTTAAATGCGCAGGGGAAGGATTCTTGAGGTATTGAAAAACTGGCCACAGAGGATGATTCAAGTTATTGTTGTGACTGATGGTGAGCGAATTTTGGGACTTGGAGATCTTGGCTGCCAGGTAACCCTTTGGTTACTCAGTTTTCCCACTCTTTTTTGCTTCATAAAGGTTGCAAATAAGATTTATGGGATCCTCTACAATTTTGCAGGGGATGGGAATACCAGTTGGAAAATTGGCTTTATACACCGCACTAGGTGGTGTCAGACCTTCTGCGGTAAGCATTAACACAAGGCTTCGGTTGATGAACCTGTTTTGTTGAAATCCACTTCAGAACCTGTTTTCGTCTTGCTTTTAAATTATTGATGAAATAATTTCTTGCGGAACTGCATAAAATTGCTTTATACTATTACTGAGCTTTAGCAGGCTTGTGATTTCCATCCTTCATTCCTATGATTCTGCACCATCTTTCATCTACTTGCGTTGTCTGTAAGATGGACTAGAAAAACAAGTTAAAATTTAGTCTATTATACAGTTCAGTATCTTCAGTTACCAACTTCTAAACATGTACTTATAGTTCTAATTATTACTGAGCTTTAGGAAACCTAGACTATGATCCTTCGTTCTTTGATTCTGCCACCGTTTTATTTCCTATTTTGTGCTTATTAAATTGAATCAATAAAAGAAATTAGAGTATTGTCTATTACATTGTCCAATACATTCTGTTAGTGCATGGTAAAATTTTTACTTACATTTAATTTTTGCCTGCAATTGTAGTGTTTGCCTATTACCATTGATGTCGGGACAAACAATGAGAAATTACTTAAGGATGAGTTTTACATTGGGCTCAGACAAAAGCGGGTGACTGGGAAGGTTAGTGGTTCAAATTCAGCAGAATTTGAACCCGAGTTTACTGAACTGCATGCTGATTTGAATTTATCCCCCATTCCAGGAATATTATGACTTTCTGCATGAATTCATGACTGCTGTGAAGCAAAACTATGGTGAAAAAGTTCTTGTACAGGTCAGTCATCCCTATACCCACAAAAGTATTCCCCGTCCTAAGGGCTTAGTTTTAACTTCTGAGCATTTTTGTCACTAATACTGCAGTTTGAGGATTTTGCCAACCACAATGCATTTGAGTTGTTGGCCAAATATGGCACTACCCACTTGGTCTTCAATGACGATATACAGGTATAGTCTAACTTTGTTGGTTGATTTGTTGCAATGTTCCTTCCACGTCTTATTTCTTGATCCTTCTACTGCAGGGGACGGCATCCGTGGTGCTTTCTGGGTTAGTTGCGTCGCTTAAGCTACTTGGGGGAACCTTGGGTGATCACACATTCTTGTTCCTTGGTGCTGGGGAAGTAAAGCTCTAACCCTGACTTACTTTTAGTAAGAAGCAAGGTGTTCAAGTTTAAAAAATGGAGGCACAGAGGGAGCCCCTTTTCATTATCTAGATTGTTGTTATCATTGGCTTTCTGGTGGATATTTTTGCACATTATGGCTCAGACTCTCTTGTATTTGCAGGCCGGTACTGGTATAGCAGAGTTGATTGCCCTTGAAATGTCAAAGCAGGTACGACCTATCCGTAATATTTTGTGCAGAAAATGAAGTAACTGTCGTATGATTGAGTACTTGTTTTTCTTGGTCTATAGACTAAAGCTCCTTTGGAAGAGACCCGTAAAAAGATTTGGCTGGTAGACTCGAAGGTAATTTTTCGGATCTGATATATATTGCTATACATGTTTCATGTTCCTACTAACTTGATTGTCTATAATTGATACTGAAGTCAAAGGTAATCTTTTCTGCTTAACGAGCTTGTTGTACAATTTGCAGGGTTTAATAGTCAGTTCACGTAAGGAATCTCTTCAACATTTTAAGAAACCATGGGCTCATGAGCACAAACCTGTTGACAATCTCTTAGATGCTGTCAAGGTTGGTAGAATTCGGTATCTCTTTGGTCAGAAATATCTTGGTTTTGTGTATACTTACTTTCGGATAATTGGAACTCCATTAGGCTATCAAGCCAACAGCTTTAATCGGCACATCTGGTGTTGGGAAAACATTTACAAAGGAGGTTGTTGAGGCTATGGCTGCCTTAAATAAGGTTCTCTCTTTTTCTCTTATTTATCTTCAATGATGATTTTTTATATAGTTGATGATACTAATCACAGTGCAAATGATACACAGAAACCACTTCTCATGGCTCTGTCGAATCCAACTTCTCAAGCTGAGTGCACTGCTGAAGAAGCTTACACGTGGACTGAGGTCCGATGATTAAAAGGATTTTTACAGAGAGCCAATATGATGATATTTTTCATTTTTGATCTTTCTAATAAAATTAACTCCACCATTTTTCTGCCAATGCAGGGTCGAGCAATTTTTGCAAGTGGAAGTCCATTTGACCCTGTAACATACAATGGCAAAACTTATGTACCTGGCCAGGTAACATGCATTCTGGGACTTTTGTATGTACCTTTCTTCTTTCATAAATTGTTTTAAGTCATTATAGATTGAGATTCACTTCCTGCGCATGAAATCAGGCAAACAATGCTTACATATTCCCGGGTTTTGGTTTCGGTTTGGTAATCTCTGGTGCTATCCGGGTGCATGATGATATGCTCCTGGCAGCTTGTAAGTACCCATCCCTAAGCTTGAATTTGTTTTTGGCATGGATAACTTACTTCTTTACTAGTATTGGAGCGGTGTTGAATAATAGTCGGTGCGTGATGATCTTTTTTACTGTTGTATGAATCTTGTCGAAACAGCTGAGGCTTTGGCCGGTCAAGTAACCCCTGAACATTATCACAAGGGAATGATTTACCCTCCACTTTCTAACATAAGAAAAATCTCGGCTCATATTGCTGCAAATGTAGCTGCTAAAGCTTATGAACTTGGTGAGGCTCCTCTCTCTTTCCATTACTATTCTCGTGGATGTTCTTGCTGCTTTCTTTGAGTTCAACTTCTTGTACATAACAACTTGCATGTAATTTAGGTTTGGCAACAAGACTCCCACGTCCGGCAGATTTGGTCAAGTATGCGGAAAGCTGCATGTATACTCCGAACTATAGAAGCTACCGGTGAATCTTTGTCGGTCAATCGCTTCTGATTATCTTGACCTACTAACAGCCGCGGGTCTCTATGTTTATTTGTGTGGTTTTGTATTTGTTGTGAGCTTTTGCTGTGTATCAAGTTCAAATCTTGTTAAGTTACAGATGCTAAGAGAATTGAATAAAGTTCTATGCACTGCCTGAGTTTTTAAGAACACTGGTTACTGAAATTACAAAACAAACCATTATATTCGTGTCGGTCTCTGTTCTAAAACAAAAATAAAATTAGTTAGTGACTTAGACATCTAGTACTCGAACAATTTTACCCCACACACTTGACATGAACAGACTTCTAGACTACATGACAACAAAGTTCAAACCGTGACGGGTCCTGACTCCTGGCTTCGGCATCCAGACAACTTATCTTGTCATTTATACGAGTTATGATCAGCATGAGTCTCCTTGTACCGCTGGAGCATGTAACTTTCACATGTGATTGGAGGGAACCTAGAAAAGAATGTGATACAAAAATAAGAAACAAAGAAAACATTTGGTTTCTGTACCATAAAAGTTGAGTGCAAAATCTCCTCCTGTTTAAGTGAGTCCCAGAAACTGCTGTGACGAGGATTGTTCGTTTATATAAGAGAAACCGATGCACGTGAATGTTAACATCGCAGTACTTACTTCGGAGGATTTTCAATGGATTGGCACGTCGGCAAGCATTCGACAACACAATCATGACTAGGCTCCACAAAATAAGGAATCTGCAAAGAGAAGCACAAATCAATTCCATCTTCGTTCAAGAACTTAGCATCATTTGAGAATTGAGAATTAAAAAGAGGAGATTCTGTTCAAATCTGACTCCGATTCCATGTTAAAGAATGGCTGATGACTAAGGCAAAGAATTTTAAGAGAAATAAAATATTGAAGTCTTAATGTAGCATTCTTAGAGCATCTACAATGGAAGTGTTAAATCAAGTTAGAGTGATAGTGTGTGTTAACTACAAAATAGATTTACAATGGAAGTGTTAACAAAGTTGCTAGAGGAATATTTTTAGCACTAAGTTAAATTTGTTGTTAGATTTAACAACTCATGTGGCATTATTTTTATTTTTTTATTTAATTTCTTGTTAGTCAGCTTTTGGGAATTATCAAAACCACAACTAACTATCAATTATTCTTGTATTTGACCAATCCAAAATCACCATTCATATGGATTTTGAATAATGAATTGAATGGTGTGGCACACTTTGACTTATTGCATTAGTTTAATTTAACACTTCCAATGTGTTACTAATCAATAATTAGATTTCACATGATGACATGTCACTTAACAGTCTCTTAAAATCTACTTTATTGCTTATGTGGCTAGATAAATTTAACAACTCCATTGTGGATGCTCTTAGGGTAGTAATTGTAAAGAGATCCGGTAAGCTAAGAGCCTTACAGAATATCTTTCTTGGCCGTGATCCAATACCCGATGCAGTGTAGATCTGGATAGAATCAAAGAAAAGTTTTCAAGTAACAGTTCAAGTCGATAATGTTTATCTGGGGAAACAATGACATAATGCAAGTGGATGTATTCGGAAAAAATTTACCAAAATCCAGGTTCTAGATGAGGCAGTGGATGAAATTTACATCGAGATAGTGATATTCAAATCAGTAACTTCATTTGCGTGAAATTTAAAGAGAAGATATCAATGTGGTAACAAGTTTTCAGGGTTAGTTTAGAAGGTTATGAGCCTGTTGGTTTGTCATTACCATTGCCACAGCACAGTTTAGGCATTACCTGAAAATACCATTGCTCCAGCGCTCCAGCATATCACCAAGATTCACTATAAATGCCCTGAAATTTGAAAACACAATGTAAGAAAATAAATGGCATCGACTGATACAGTGGTAAATACTTGCACTTCAATTAATTATTGTCCCTTTCGAGATGAACAAAGCATCAGCTATCAAAACATTCACTCATTCATGATGAGAAATGAAGTTGCTGCATAAAAAGGCTTCTTCCCCATTACCAAAAAAATAACCACTAACCATACACTGCATCAAGTTTTTGTTGCAAACCGCAAGGGATATTACTTAGAACTGTATAGAATTTGGTGACAAACACTGCAACTAGCAAAAATTGGAATGGACTTTTCTTCTTGAGAAGGCAAATATACAGATTACAGAGCCGCACCCTTTTAATGGTGGTACATATTCCCAGACCTGAGGTTCAGCATCCTTATCTTTACATATCTGAAGCATAAAAAGAAGTTCAACATTCACGTACAAAGAAAAATCCTGATTTGAGCTTAAAAATACATCTTGAGAGCACCTGCAGGCCGACGATATTGTCTGTTGCCAAAAGGGTAATCAATCCGAAATCAGAGTGAGCACCAGCACCAAATATTCCCTTTTCAGGCTCTGAAGTTCGACCTGAAGTAACAATTACAATAATACCACATATCTGAGAATTAGAAAATGCAGTATGTACTGGCTTGGATCTTGAAACGTGAAAAATACTTACCTACATAGTGTAGTAGCCGCAGGGTTGCAATAGGTTTCCCAAGTATTTCTGGTTGATCAAAATAGTCACCATCTAGGTCAAGTGCGAGAGCTATGAGCCTCGCAACTAATCTTGCTACATCTCTGTGGAAAATCCAGCAGTGGAAAGAATGATTTATAAAGAAGTGCCACATGCACAAAAGTCACAAACAGTATATACTAGAATCATTAGGATCAGCCTTTACACTTCAAAAGAACGTAAAATGTCACAAAATACTAACGGGGCTTCCTGCACACAGAATGATAAGAATGCAGTTCAAATATTAACCAATCAAAGCAGATAGCACATCCACTTTTCATTTTTCTCACTTGTCTCTCTTTTCTCCATTTTTTTTCCACGTTCCTTCCAAAATCACACATCCAATTTCACATCCTCTACTACTATTTTATCATCACATTTGACTCATTTCTATATCTCTCCTATTCTTCACTTTCCCCGCTCTTTTTTCACTACTTTTCCTCTTCTTCCCCTCTCTATCTCTTTCCGCCACATCACCCCATCTCCACATCATTACAAAGGAGGTACTCTGACTGACTGTCAATCTTTGAATTTCATGAATTGCACATAGAAATAAATTGTAACCGTACATGTTAGAATCAAGAATATCATTCTTTACACTTCACTAATGTGGCCAAATTTATGAAGGATTATAAGGATGGACTTCAACTATTTACCAAACAAAGCAGAACGTGCAACAAGTATATTCAGATAGTTAGGGATTAAAATCTTTGAATGTCATGAAATTGCACGAATACTGGAACAATGGTTATTCATGGATTATAGGCTGGAATGTACTTACAGCGCCTCACGATGATATCCTTTCATTGTTTCCCTCCATGCAGGCAAGATATCTTTCAAAGAACAAAACAGATTTAGAAAAGAGAACAAAGAATTGAAAGATTAAACTTCGCCAAAAACAAGTCTACCTAACATCTGGCCAATTATAATTGATAATATTACTTCAAGTGTTTCTAAATGTCACCTGAAGAAGGCCACAAGTTTGGGCCGTAAAACGGTTTGGTCACATCAGGATCATCATCTAGTACTTCAACACCAATGTAATATCCCTCTTTATAGTCCCCTGCACCCATTGCACAAGCATCCTTTTATCCATTAAAGATCATGTGCCCCAGAAAGTAGAATTTCTCCTGAACTAAATGCATCCAAATTTCCAGGAAACACTTCACAGATTTCCAACAAGAAATAATACATGTTCATTGACTATGGCAGCAAAACAAACCGTTTATTTGATTGAGAGGATCCAAGTGTTCATCCAGCAAGGGAGTATAACCACGATGCTTTTCATTCTTTAATAGCTTCATCTTCTGTTCAATCGGTAAATCAAAGAACTTTTTGCTTTGGGCAAAAACTTCATCCATAAAATCCTCATCAATTCCATGATTGATTACATAGAAGAACCTCATGTTTAAGCAAGCCTATCAACACGAGGGAGGTAAGTGTAGTTAATTAACTAAAAGCATAGCACGTCAAAATTAGAGGAAGAGGAATAGAACCTGCTTGAGAAGGAAAACAGATGATTGAATATCAGTGCTGGAGAGGTCAATACAGTTCAGAGTTGAGATTTTCGCTGAATTTGGAATCTGGGATTCATTTTTTCCAATTAAATTCGCCATTTTCAACTCTTTTTTCCCGCTTCGTTGAAACGTAGAAGATTATTCTATATTTTATTATTATATGTATAACCATCATACCACTGATACACCGCTTTTTGTAGTTTGTAGTGAAAACCGACTGTGTTAAGGTTTTGTTAGTACATCATCTTCATAGTTGCTCCTTTATGTACTCCCTCCGTCTCGACTTTCAAATATATGGCCGATTTTTCTTTTTTAAGTTGTTTCAAATATATAGTCTTCTCACTATATTAAAAAATTTATTAATCTACTCATATTTCTTGGTTATTATAACGGTTAATTTTGAATTCTACCCATTAAATAATAACAAATTATAAACACGGATCACAAAATGTGTCTTTTTAATATATATTTTTTTAATTTTTGTTAAAAATTAAAGTAAACTATATATTTGAGACAGAAGAAGTACTAAAATTTAGAAAAAGGCTTCATTAAAAAAAAATAGAAAATGGAATTTCCTATTCCATTTCTGCTTTCCTACAATGAGATGTGTCAATTGAGTGACATATATAGTATGGAAGGAACAAAATTCTAGTACTCTAAAAGTTTCAAATTTCATCTAATTGATAAAATAAAAAACCACTAGATTTATTGTTATTAAATTAACATCTTGAAATTACATTTGGGTTTTTTATTTATATCACGACTGATATATTTTCAACACTACCGAATTTTTTTCCACAACGTGCAAGACGAACCAAGGGAAATAATCCCTAGAGTTTCAGGGAAGTTAGCTAGCTAGCTGGGAATAAATTTTGCTATTCTTATTAGCGAAATCAACTAGCTCTTGGCATTGTGGCCTTGTGGTTCTTGCAGCTTTGTTTGCCGTGAGGTAAATAATGTTGCCCACACCATCTCCATTACTTCATTAGCATTGGGCTTTCATTGTAATCTTGTTGACTGTTTTTGAGTTTAGCCGTATGCCGTTATTTATAATATAATTAATTTCCCATAATATATATATATATTATATATTTTTTGTTGGGTTGAACATTTCTTTTAAAGAATCCCATGATATCAGTTTTTGTTATTCATGGGACTTGCAAGTAAGTAATTCACACAGCCACCTTGCTGGTGGCGCCGGAGACTTGAAACCGGCATAAAGGGCATGATTTTTTTATGGAGAGCCACTTTGTAATACAACTTGAATGGAATACATGTCCACACGAAACTAGCTTACCCGACTCGTATCTCTCCATACAAACTGCACAGAGACCGCTTTCACTAACCGTCGGCATCTCCACCGGGTTGCCGGCCGTGGGTTTCAACTCCGGCGACTGGTCTTCGCCCGTGCTCGACCAACAATCGGGAATTGTTAAGATGAGATCAAGGTCACATACTTCGTTTATGGAAATCTGCGACATGACTTTTTCAACAAGGAAATATGGATTGCTAAAGAAATGGATATATATGGATTGGGAAAGAATGGGGGAAGGATTCTTATATTTATAGGGTGGGTGAGATTTTTGTTAAGCTCCTTAATTAAAGTTATTAGTTACGGATTAGAATTAGTTTAATTTGGTATTCCTAATCAAGTGCTCTCATTCATGCTGCCTTTAATTAGAGGTGCGAAAGATGCATGAAATTTGCCGTTAGCAGTATGCAATATTACTACGTAACATACAGTGTAGAGGAGAATATTTTCTTACCATCTTCATCGGAAATGATAAAGCGTCAAATGTCTAGCGCCAGATGCCAAAGTGTTGCGTAAAGACGCGCACCACATGTGAGAAATTACTTGTGAAACCAATAGTGATTTCTTTGACATGGCACTAGAAGTGTGACGTCTTAACAGGACTCCCATTATCCATAGGCCCTCTTCTTCCTTCTTTGGATTAGACCATGTCCAATGCAAAATTAGGAAATGATGGGGATTGAGGATGATGTGGAGGACAAAGATCAAGAGAGGATGATTATTTTAATTGAACATAAAGAGAAAAAAGTGAATAAAAAAAGAGTCAAAAAAGTTAAAAAAAAAAAAAGGGAGATATATGAAAACGAATTTAAAAATAATGACAAAATAATTGAAGAGGATATATGGAAGGATGTGGGAATATATATAAAATATATAAGTCTATTTATACCTATAATTTGTAAAAAATTTTTACATAGAATGGTGTGACACAATTATGAAGGTTGATTCTCCAGGTAATTAGTGTGATCGGGGAAAAAAATTCTTGTCACTTGACATTTTATAAGTTTTTTTTTTTAAATATTCGTGCATATAGCAAAACTCAAGAAAGATATTTGAAAATGATGACTAAAAGTGATGAAAAGTGGGATAATAATGAGACAAAAGTGGTTAAGAAAAGAAAAAATTGGAAAAAAAAAAAAGAAAAGAAAAAGAAGAAGATGATAATATGAGACCCACTAAAAAATGTCTCTCTTTCCTATATTTAGACATTAATGTAAAATATTTGACATTTTCTAAACATTTTTGGGAAGTGACATTGTGACACCTCCAATTTTATGTGGCTGCATAGATGTAAGTTACTTAGATTTGAAAATTTATATGATGTGCATCCATACACCTCTTGGAAAGTGCTATTAACCTACTATATACGCATCTCCTGGACATGCTATTGCCGCGTTGTTGTTGCACATAATAAAAATAAAATATGTTTATTTATTAAGTTGATAAATATACTTTTTATTTTGGGGTAATTTTCACTTTATGTCCCCAACCTTTTAACTTTGTATCAATTTTGTCTCAATTTTTTGGGGCTTACTAAGTCTCTAATATTTCATTTATTATCGTATTATATCCCAAACGTCACATTCCGTCCCCAACATTACATTTCAATTTTCACCATTAACCCTTGTCAAAATGCCTATTATATCCTTAATTTTTTATTTCCACTATAAGTCATCAACTTTTCAATTTTTATAAAATTTTGTCTCCATCATTTTTTTGGCGCATAGGAGTTCCAACCTTTCATTTTTTGTCATGTTATATCCCATTAACACTTGTTATACCTAAAATTTTAATTTTTACTATTAATATTTATTAAAATTATCATTATACTAATAATTATTTAAATAAAAAATAATATAAAGTAAATAGCCCACCCGCTATAATCCACTCCAACGCAACCTAATGATAACAGTCATAAATAATGATAAAAAAATCGATCTATAATAGTCTCGATGGATATCAAATTCTAAGTACTAGAGTGACGAATCAGATCTGATTTATTGATCTATCACAAATCACGTGGCAGATACAGATTGGGTAGATTCGCCCCAAAAAAATTGATTTTTGATTTATAAAAATTAAACATAACTCTAATAATTTACTTCTAATTTAATTTCTTGTCTCTCTTTGTGATTTTTATCCTAATTTACCTCTGATTTGTTACCCGTCGTGACCCAATCTGATCAACGAATTTTAGATCCACAAAAAATTAGAATTAGCATATTAAGGTTTGGTTTCTTTTTGTAATTTGAAAATAAATTTTTTTTTGGGGATCCACCTGATCTATATTCGTTATATGATATGTAATGAATTGAAAAACCCGATCTAATATGTTACACTAACTCTTGGATCGGAAACTTTTTTTTTACGCAAATTAGGCATCTATCAAGTTTGGTTTAGATTGCTCTTTTTTTTTTTTTTTTGGTTATTCCTATGGGTTAGGATGAGTTTTGTTCTTATTTTATATTTTTATTTAAATAATTGAGGGTATAATGGTAATTTTAATAAGAATCAGCATTAGTAATTGAAAGGTTAAGGACGGAACGTGTTTTAGGAACGTAATGCGATAATAAATGAAAAGTTAGGGTCCTATATGCCCAAAAAAATGATAGGGACAAAATTATATAAAAATTAAAAGGAGATCTATAGTGGAAATAAAGAATTAAGATATAATAGTTATATTGATATGTGTTAATTGTGAAAATTGAAAATTTCGAGACGAAAAGTGACATTGGGGGCGTAATACTATAATAAATAAAAGGTTGGGGGTCTAGTAGGCCCAAAAAAGAATAGAGACAAAATTGATATAAAATTAAAAGGTTGGGGACCTAGAGTGCAAATCATCCTTTTATTTATATATTATTATGAATTTATGAATTTTTTTCCTTGAAGGGTCGTATTTATGATTCTAACTTGTTTGCTTCTCATTTTGAGGGTCAAATTATAATGAAAAATTATAATGACATGAAATGAGTGGTGAAAATTTAATTGAAATTTAAAATGTGTAGTGATAATTGAGCAGTTATCAAATCAATGGCATGTGAAATTATAATAGAAAAGGATAATGAATATCAAATGAAAAACAATTCGTAACAAAATTGTATATAAGTATTAATGACAACATCCCTTCAAAATGCACACACGCACATTAATGTAAACTAAAATTAACTATGCATCTCAAATGAAAAATTAAAAATAAAGGGTTAATCTCACAAATAGTCCCCAACCTTTAACTTCTATTAGCTGACTCGATGACCTTTTTCTCAATGCCGTAAGTCTTTAACTTTTCCTAAATTCACTCATAAAGTTCTTCATGGCATTTTGCCCTTATTTTTAAATAAAAAAAATCTAAAAATTAGTATTTCATCCGTCCTAAAAAGATAGTCCAATATTCCATTTCTATCTGTCCCAAAAAGATAATCCAGTTGCTCTATCTGACTTGTATTTAATTTTTCCTTTTCAAGTTTACCCGTAGTTAATTAACCATTCACAATACCTAAGTAACAAATTTCAAGGAAAATAAGTTAATCAATTTTTTTGGCATAATATTCAAGGTGTTTACAGAAGTTTAATGGACACAATTTGAATAATTGTACTCATTTCAATATTAATCTTATTTTGATCATTGATATTAACTCTAAATCATTAATTATGCATAAAGGCTAAAATAGAAAAATACATATAAAATTAAATATTCCAATCACATGACCTATCAATTTTTAATCCGTCTGAAAATAACTATCGTCTTATCTTTATGGGACGGAAGTAGTAAAAATAATAGAAGTAAAAAGGAAAATTAAATTTTCCTTACATTCCTAGCGGGTTATTGGCTCAAAAAGTCCCTACCTTTGAGTTGTTTTGTGGAAATCATCCATACCTTTCGTTTATTGGCAATTTCATCCCCACATTTGCATTTCTTGGCTGAATTCATCCCTGTCGTTATTTGCCGTTAATATTTTCGTTTTTCAACCTTTATTTTCGTAATATTATATATATATACACACTTATATTTTATAAAGCCTAAATTAATGTATTAATTATTATTTTATATTTTAAAAAAATTAATGCACTCAAATCTAAATAGCCAATAAAATATTAGAGAAGATTAAATAAGAGAAGTATGTTTTATTTTATTATGTTATTTTACAGGATTTAGAACTGATTACTAAATAGACGTATAGTTAAAAAAGTATAACAAGCAAAATAATTAACAACGTTGCCTTCTAAATAAAATAAAATATAATTTGATTCTCTGATAATTTTCTTAAATATTACACACACACACATTCTCTTTACTTCTTCCGATAGTTCCGACTGTTGAAGAGTATATGTGTATGTGATATTTAAGAAAATTATCAGAGAATCAAAGTATATTTTATTTTATTTAGGCGGCAACGTTGTTAATTATTTTGCTTGTTATATTTTTTTTAACTATATGTCTATCTAGTAATCAGTTCTAAATCCTGTAAAACAACATAATAAAATAAAACACATTTTTCTTATTTAATCTTCTCTAATATTTTATTAGTGTATTTAGATTTGAGTGCATTAATTTTTTTTAAAATACAAAAAATAATAATTAATACATTAATTTAAGCTTTATAAAATATAAGTGTGTATATATAGATATAATATTACGAAAATAAAGGTTGAAAAACGGAAAGATTAACAGCAAATGACGGCATTGATGAATTCCGCCAAGAAATGCAAATGTGGGGATGAAATTGCCAAGAAATGAAAGATAGGAACGATTTCCACAAAATAATTCAAAGGTAAGGACCTTTTGCGCTAATAACCCCATACCTAGCTAATTACACATTCTGCTTATATCTCTAGCATGATCAGTAATGACAAATACCTATACCACTTTTCTTTTTTAGGGAAACCCTTATTTTTTTATTGTCATTTTTTATAATAGCGGGATGAACAAGTAGCAAAATTATAGGTCTCCTCTTTTAGTACTGAATATGACTACTGAAATTTTTTTCATTTATTTCCATTATACTTACAGAGTTACGAACCCACATTCTAACTTAGAATAAATGACAAATTCTGATAGTCATTTCTAGTAATAAAAGAAGAGACCCATAATTTTGTTGTATGTTCCTCCCACTATTGTTAGAAATGATAAGGCAAAATAAGGGTTTATCAAAAAAAAAAAATTGGTGCACATATTTGTCATTTTTTATGGTGTTACGGATAGATATAGAATAGGCTTCCTTTTATTTTTATTACTTTTACTATTTTTTTAGATTTTTTTGTTTTCATTTAAAAAGAAAGAGTAAAAATATCGTAAAAGATCTTATGAGTGAATTTATAAAAGTTTAGAGATATACGACATTGAAAAAAAAAAGTTAAGGACCCAGTTGACAAAGATTGCAAAGGTTGGGACCATTTGCTAAATTAACCCTAAAAATAATAAATAGATTATATGCGGTAAATTTCAAAAATGGCCTCCCACCTTTATACTTTTCATAAGTTTGGTCCCCAATTATTTTTTTCAATGTCACGGGTCCCCCCAACTTTTTAAAAATCATAAGATCTTTTATAATATTTTTACCCTTGCTTTTTACATAAAAAAACTCTAAAAAATAGAGAAAATAATAAAAAGAAAAAGAAAACCAAGCTAGCTATACATTCTACCTCAGTCCGTAAAATAAAAATAATAAAAAATAATTAAAAAGAAAAAAAGAAACTAGTTTCTTTCCACGATAACTACTTAGTTGCCCACTCAAATTACAACTCAGCATAAATGATAAATTTCAATAGTCATTTTTGGTAACAAAACACGAGACCCACAATTTTTTCTGCTTATTCCTCCTGCTGCTGAAAGAAATAAAAGGAAAAAACAAGGGCTTCCCAATAAAGGGAAAATGGTACTGATATTTGTCATATTCAGTCCTGTTAGGGATAGAGGTAGAATGGGTAGTTAGCTAAGTAAGTAGAAATTTTTTATTTTTCTTTTTATTTTTATTACTTTAACCATTTTTTCAGTTTTTTTTTTGTTTTTATTTAAAATGTAAGCGAAAAAATGTCATAAATGATTTTATAAGTGAATTTATGAAATATTAGAGACATACAACATTGAAAAAACACTGTCGACTGGCTCACAGATTGGGGGCTTTCATTTGGTATAGTAGTTTTGGTGGAGTTTGAAGGATTTCTTATGAGACAGTGGGTTCAAATTGAAGTCTCCCGTCACTTTGCTAGTGGTACTACAGGGGAAGTTCTGTTTGGCTGTTCCAAGGAAGAGCAGAGTGGTGGTGGAGCAATTATTTGGCCGCTCATTTTGGCTGTTCCAAGGACGTTCATCTTTGCGACAAAGCCTTTTAGTTCAACAGCCAACAGGGTTGTGGAGCAAACCGATGCGGGACGAGCAATGGATTTATTTGGCACCACTTTGGCCGGCTTCCCCCGTGTCGAAAAAACTGTATGTTTGAAGTTATTACCTGACATTGACAGTGGATCTTGTGACTTTACCCCATACGAGGGTACTTTGGTCACCCGCTTGGTCGTGTCTTTTGTTTTATCTTCTATGTTCTGTACTGAATGGACAAAATGTATAATCTTGTACATTGGTTTGGCGGTTAGCCGAGCCTTGTGAAATAAAACTCGTTTTACTCAAAAAAAAAAGGTTGGGGGCCTAGTTGATCGAAAGTGCAAATGTTGGGGACTATTTGTGAAATTAACCCAGTTATATAATAATAGATTTTAACATATTATTAGAGCAAATTTCCCTTTTAAGTAACAGTCATACATTAAAACAACAATATAATATAAAATTTTTATAATTATCGAACACTTAAATATTGTTTGTAAAGCAATCCGCACTTCTAAAAATATTATTTACCAAGCACTTAACTTATTCTTCTAACAACTATTGTTTTTGAGTTTTTTCTCCAATACAACAAAATTCGATTGTTATCCAACATAGGAATAGCAAACTAAGGTATAAGTGAGAAGTGAGTCATCAATACATGCCAATAGACATCTCATTTCACTGAAATTTTAAAAATAACAATGCCTTTTTTTAAGATTGGGTCGATCTTCGATTTAGTTGAATGATTGCTTTATTCTTGCAGTACTCTTAAGTGCCATGGGCAAGAGACATGAAGTATAAAAATATGGGAATGAGCTATGACTTAAAAATCGAACCAAATGACTAGTTCAATTGGGAAAATAAAAATTGATAAAAAAATCGGCTAGTTTGATTGTCAAAACCAACTATATGAAAATCGGGTCTGCAGTCAGGGGAAAATAGTTAAAATAGGAAAAGCTATGGAAAAAACTAAAATTAAAAAAAAAAATTGAATTTTTATGTGAAAATTGTCATAAATTATTTGATTGTATCTATTTGTGAATGAACTATGATATCACTGGAACCTAGACTTTACTTATGTAAGAGCACAATTAATGTAGCGTAATTCGATTTTTCCATCGTACAATATCAAATAGTTCTTTTTTTTTTTTTTTGGGGAGGGGGGATACCCATTTTGGAGGGAATGGGGTTAGATGAGGGGCCTACCCAATTCCCTCTCATATTTTTTAATTTGAAAAAACATGGCAACCAATTAAAAGTTGTCATGTGTTCAATTGTCAGGTTAAATAAAAAATTTTCCCCTATATGTAACAACACTTAAATATTATTTACCAAGCATTTAACTTATTCTTCTAACGACTATCTTAACTTATTCTTCTAACGGTTGTTGTTTTTGAGTTTTTTCTCCGATACAACAAAATTCGATTGTTATCCAACATAGCAATAGCAAACTAAGCTAATAAGTGAGTCATCAATACATGCCAATAGACATTTCATTACACAGAAATTTTAAAAATAACAATGCCTTTTTTTTTAGAGATTGGGTCGATCTCCGATTTAGTTGAATGATTGCTTTATTCTTGCAGTACTCTTAAGTGCCACGGGCAAGAGACATGAAGTGTAAAAACATGGGAATGAGCCATGACTTAAAATCGAACCAAATGACTAGTTCAATTGGAAAAATAAAAATTGATAAAAAATCGGCTAGTTTGATTGTCAAAACCAACTATATGAAAATCGGGTCTGCGGTCAGGAGAAAAAAGTTAAAATAGGGAAAGCTATGGAAAAAATTAAAATGAAAGAAAAAATTGAATTTTTATGGGAAAGTTGTCATAAATTATTTGATTGTATCTATTTGTGAATGAACTATGATACCAACTTTACTTATATAAGAGCACAATTAATATAGGGTGATTGGATTTTTCCAACCTATAATATTAAATAGTGTTGAGGGGAGAGGAGGGAATATACCCGTTATGGAGGGAATTGGGTAGATGAGGGGCATACCCAATTCCCCTTCATATTTTTTAATTTAAAAAAACATGACAACCAATTAAAAGTTGCCATATGTTCAATTTGAGGCTAAATAAAAAATTTTCCCCTATATCTATGTTTTCCTCTAAAATTTCTCCCATACATATTATTTGACAATATGTTTTTCCCCATCATTTTTACACTTTGAGTTTTTTCACCATAAATTAATCTTACTCTAAATAGATGGTTCTCTTTCTCCTACTAATACATGCATTCATGTATTTTCTATCTGCCTTTTATCTGTTTAGTTTCTGTTTCTCTCTAATTTATGACAAAAATTTTGTTTTTGTGTTCAAAATATTTATTTCTACTTAATTGGAGATCGGTTCAATGATCTCAATTTGATCTTTTGACCTTTGACACGTGACCTTTTTGTATCGGTTCCTATTCCGATTTTCAGAAGTTGAAGGGTTAAAAAAAAATGAAAAAGAAAAATTCAAAACATGATTGTAGTTGTCAATTGGATCAACTAATAATCAAGAATGTCAAAATCCAAGAAAACTCCCCTACCCATTATGGGCAGGACCATAAGAGATGGACCTCACCATGTTGGAAAGCTTGACTCTTCTCCTCTCAGTCAGGTACAACCATGAATGGCTGGAAAGTATTTTATCATCAAAATCAATATAAATAGGTTGAATCACTGGCCATGTTGATCAAGTAAATTAACTCTCACATTGATACGAATACACCAATTGTTCGTATCGGAAAATAAGAAAATATTAAATATGAGAACCAAATGAATTAATTCAAGAAAACTCGACCCTTTTAAATATTGGTTTTCCAGAAAAAACCAACAAAACTCTGAATACACCAATTATTCGTACCACACATCATGCCCATATGATATTTCTAATAGTTTATTTCTACTTTGTAGAGCAACTTTTTAAATTTTTCTTATTATATATATGTAAGTCAACTTTTCGATTCATTAGATTTTTATTTTCACCATAATTTTACTTATTTCTTATTCAACAATTATTATCATTCAATTTATTATATATAAAAATTTTCTAACAATTATGACATTGGCGATGTGGCTGCATGCCATAAAGAGTAACGACACATAGGTTTTGCACCCAATTTAAATAGTAAATTGGGGTTTTCGAATTCACATGTGAATTCTTGATTGACCAAGAGTATCAAATTCAGTACTCTTAAAATAGTGAAATTTTTCCCCATATCATATAAATGTCGTAACAGCGCCCACATGTGAGCTAGAAATTTACTCCACAACTAACATATTCAAGCACACGTTAATTATAACTCGAAAATCTTGCCACAGTTTAATGGAGAGTAATCTTCACGTGATTTACCAGCCTCATCAATGAAATAGTGGCAATTTAAGAAATCTCCACCACTCATGTATATTATAATAATCTTTCCATTACATATAATTTAAATTGAATAATAATTCTATTTATAACTATCGATAATACTTTATCTGCCTCAAAAAGATAGCCTATTATTTTATTTTCGTCTGTCTAAAAAAGATAGCCAACCATATTGAACATGTATTTAATGTTTGATTTCCATATGTGTCCCTAATTAATTATTATTATTTAACTACTTTATGCATTAAAAGTATTTCAAACAATTAATGATACATAAGGGTATATGAGGAAAATAAGATAAAATTTAATATTTCAATTATATTAATTATCATTTCTTAATTTATATGAAAATAACTATATACTCGACTATCTTTGTGAAATGAAGAGAGTAGTCGTCATCTCATGAGTCATCATAGTGGCACTAAATAATATAAATAAGTCAAATAAAATGTACTCCCTCTGTCCCTCAAAAATTGTCTATTACTTAATTTCACACAGATTAAGAAATGATAGTTAAAATAGTTGAAACATTAAATTTTATTCGTATTTTTTATATGAATAATGTTATATAGCACAAGTGGTGTTTAGCGCCAGTCAATGTGACACCTAATGTGGCATTAAATGATAAGTCAAATTAAATGAATAAATAAAAGACTCACTTAATTCAACTTATTATTTAATGTCATGTCAAGTACTAATAGTGCTAAATAACATTACTCTTTATATATATATATATCATTGTCTCATTCATTGTTTGGAAGTATTTCGAATGAATAGGTAGTTGATGTGGAGTAATAATAACAAAATATATTTAATTAGAGGTATATATAGAAATGAAAATTTAAAAAAATGCTCAATATGATAAGTATACTATATTTTTTGTACAAATAATAATAATAATATATTAGACTATCTGTGTAGGGTTTAGGGAATAAAAGATGTGATATATTTAAGTCAACTTGTTTTTTAATATATCGGCGCGCATCACCATCGCTAATAAATAGTACCAACTTTTTAAAATTACAGTGAGAATCAACCGTCACTTTGTTTAATTTAATAGTAGAAAAGTTGGACAACTGTATATGTGCTTAACATTTTCTAAGGAGACAATTAGAAATTAGACTGCCAAATGGATCAAAATAGAATTAGATCGAAAATGGAACGGCCGTCTCTAACAGATTTGAGTCCTTATTTCTTCCTTAAAAATGGAAAGATGCAACGTGCCCTTTTTGCGAGGGAAATGAGGGAGGGGAGGGTGTGACTCGAACTTGAACTCTCTTATCCAGAACTTGAGTATTTAAATACTGCTCCACAGTTCGAACTCCTATAATTCTGGAGTGTAGGGAGGACTATTTTATGATAAAACATTTTTCTTTTATTTTACAATTTCATTATTACGAGGGTGTATAAAGATTTATATATTTATAAGTAAACATGCAACAAGATTACAAATTTCAATTCTCATCAACAGCTGTATGAGCTTTTCTACGTTATTAATGGTTTGTTTATTTATTTTGCATTGAACTTTATTTAGATATAATTCTTTATACATTTGTATTATACTGTAAATTTTACTTTTATTTTCATAAAATAAAATAGAAAATACTTTTATAAAGTCTCTTCAAAGGCAAGTATGATATGACTAATAATTATGAAATTATTGTGCAAGTTGTGGCCTTGAAGAAATTAAGAATCCACAATAATGCAGGAGCCGCTTGGCACGTGAGGATACCTGTGAATTGGTTTGTATCAAATTTTGTAGATTGACTATTTAGCATGTACATTGTACCTATTCTTTATGTGCCCCAAATTTGATTAATGTTGTCAATTTTTAGGCAACTTGGCTGCCCTTGATATTTAAGAATGAAAACTACATTTGTCATGAATATTAATGGTTTTTATTTTTAAAGTTAATCACCATAAGTTTATGTGACGATCGAATAACTTTTGTGACACTCTCTAGATATATGTAGACGTAACGCAGATCAGTTTAAGATCCATTTTTCTTTTACATACTTTTCTTGTAAATGGGATGATTTTGGAAAAAGAAAAATTAATTATCCATCTCAAAAATAAAAATTATACTACATTCATCAGTCCAAGAAACATAAAACTCCAAAGCAGTCTAAAAAAATAACTAGTTAAGATTCACATTGTATTGAACCCTGCCTTCTGCATTCATGTATTGTTAGATTTCACCATAAATAGAGAAGATTTATACAAGAAGTTTACATATAGAAACAAAGTGTTGAATTGGAAAAAATTCTGAAACTCAAAGAGCACTGAACACTCAGTACTCCTGACCGATCAATAACTCACATGTAAGATTCATGGCACAAATTAAATAACAAATTGGGGTCTTTGAATCTACATGTGAATTTTTGATTGCCTAAGAGTACCGAATTTAGCACTCTTAGAGTACCAGAATTTTTTTCATGTTGAAGGTCGTTCCAACTGATTAAACCTAATCTGTTATGTGAGGTGCAGAAGAATTTAATAACACTTAGCGTGCATTTAATTGAAAATTATTTTTCATGAAAAATGTTATTTTGCATGCAAATTTTCTTGTGTCAATCAAATACAGTTTCATTTTACATAAATATTTTTTATCTTAAGTCAAAAAGTGGATATTTTCTTTGAAATCAAAGACAAAAATGAATTCTCATGGAGGAGATGGGAAAATATTTTTGATGAAAAATAAATTTTAATTCTTTTTCCACCCTTGAATTTTGGTAGAAATTTGCTTCCAATGGGATGTCGCATTCATGGAATACAATTCCATCTTTATATACTTGACATATAGTTTTACTTGGAAAAATGGGAGGGGGGGGGGGAGGGGGAAAAAGTTAGACAATAGAAACATCTTCTTCTGATTATCATTGATTTATTGTCCATAGTAAGATTTCACCATATTCAGTTTTATTAGACTTTTTATATTCTTTTTTGTCAAATAGTATAACTCATATTAAACAGACAAATGGAAACCAAAAGGGAGTTCCGTAATACAACTTTTCTAAACATATTTTGACTATTTCTCAAAGAAAGAAAAATCTATCTAAAGTCCAGGTGAAAATTATTTAAGAAGTATTTTTTTTCTAATTTCGTTTTATATCAAATACACCCTAACATATTTTGCGTACACCCCGCAGCACAAGACATATTAAAGATACTAGTTATTCCACCCGTGCGATGCACATGAAACAATATCTTTTTAAAGTTATAATGATGCAGGAATAAAATAATTAATAGAACGGAATTAAGAACATTATTATAAAAGATAAAAACAGATAATAGTAAGATAGTAGATCGTTATAGTAATGGAATAAATAAAATGAATTAATAGTTGTATGAACAATATCTTGCCTTGTGCCTTTTGGAACAATCGGTAGAATCTCCCAAAAATCTCTACGGAATACACTTGTCTTTTTAGTTCATTAAAAGTGAAAATATTTTACCATCTAATTTCCTTTCTACTTCATTTTATTTTACTTTTGGCATCCATGAGAAAAGCAAAAAGGCATAGGGCTACATAGAAGAGTCTAAATTTATCTATCAAACAACTTTTCATAGTAAAATAATGTTGTATAGCATCAAATTCTTATAAATGTTAAATATTGAAAACCCAATAAAAGGGATATCAACTCTCAAAAAACTATTTGTCATTTTTAACTTTAGATAATACATATGTTGGTAATTGAAAACTATTTTTTTTCCTTTTCCAAAATCCTTAAGATGAAAAACTTCATGACTTGCAATATATTTTGGAAAAAGAAAATTAGCCAATCAACACATGTTTCTAAGTCTCGTAACAATTAAATAATTTTATGCACAATCTAACAAGACAATTAATATTTATAAGTAATATAACTGAAATTTCAATCATCAAATTCAACTTCAGCAATATTATTATTGAACAATTATTTGATAAAGTCCAATATTGATTTTATTACATTGGACTATCAAGTTCATAATTGGCACTATTCATTACTAAATCAAAGTCATCACATCCATGACCTATACGTGAGCTGCTAATTAGCTATCAATAACAACGTTACATAGTATTTTGTTACACATCTATTATTCTTATTTTAATGGCTAGAGTAATACACTCATGTATAACGCATCAGTAGAGCTATATATTTTTTGATAAGCCTACTCTAGATCGCATCCTATACATTAATATATACAAAAAATAAAAAAAATCAAAAGCTCTATTAATACGCAATGATAAACTGTTACAAATTAGTGCATAAAATAGCATGAACTTTAAACAATCAAGAAAAAAAATCATCTATTCTTCCCAGCCACACTCCTAGTTTTCCTACGTGCATATTTAAAACAACAACAAACTGCTGAATTACATATTTAGACCCTACAAAGGCTTGAAATTTGGAATCAGTTTATGTTTAAAATAAACACCCTGAAATCAATAAACAAACTATTCCGATCTATGAAAGAAAGAGAGACTTTGATTTAGTCAGTCTTTGCTAAAAAAAAGCTAGTCCCTACATTAAAAATACATGTAAGAAAATAAACGTAATTCCTCATTTCCACAAACATTGCCAACTGGGGAAAAGTGCCCATTTTAAAATTTATAGACCCAGGAAAAAAGCAGAAACAAAAAAGAGAAGGACAATTAATTGGATAGGAACTCAAGCAACTTGATATATTTTCATCCCGCAGCAGAAGACATTTTAAAGATATTATTTTGGCAAAAAAGAAGTAATATCTTTTACAACAATCTTTTCCAACTCAACTTTAAACCCCGCCAATCATAAACCAACCCATTAAAATTTTTTCGTTCGTACTATATTTTCACTCATTCATCTCTCAAAATCATTTTCAAGTTTTACTTCAAAAAAATCATTTTCAAGTTGAAAGGCAAGTTTTGTTTAATTAGAGCATTCTTTTCCATAATAAAGAATTCATTACATAAAAAATAATGACCATTTTCGGCTTAAAAAAAAATTTAGGGAATTTCTTTTCAAAAAAAATCAGGAAAAGTGACAATTATTTTTACAAGAAACAATACACACACATGCAAATGAACATGATCAATTTGCTGTGAAGTCTAGGATTTTATATATTTTTTTTTTAGGAATCGACACAGGAATTCCTTAATAGAGGAAATCGCAAGTTGTATTTTGAAATTCATAAAAACCACTTGTAATTTCTTCTAATGCGGTCTCCTTAACAAAGAGCTCGCGCAGATTCCTTGAAAAATTAAGTTCATATATTGTCAAGTGTGGTATGTTTCGACAATGAACTCTAGATCAATTCGATATTACTCGTACAAAATAACTTCTAGAACTAGAATGAACAAGAAGATATGCGAACCTGTTAAAATTAAGAGAGTATTATTTAAAAAACTAAAAATTAGTTCATGAACTTCAAAATTGATATGTTTCAATTGTAGTGAAGAGACATGCGATAATAGCGGGAAAGTGGCTTTTGATCGGGCCACCTTTCACACAAATGGAAGACTCGCCATGGCAGATGGTGTGCCATTAAAATGAGAAGACCTTTTTCCCTCAAGAAGAATCCATTTTGCTAGGAAAGGAGAAAATAAAATGATTGACAAGCCCTCCTGTTCGGCAGTGTAGGAGACTTGAAACCGGTATAAAAGGCAAAAATTCTGTCAGACGATTCACGTAAATCGAGTATCTTCATAACAGAGACATCTAGCATCTCCAGAACAGGACTCAATATATTTTGATTCACATAAATCGAGTATCTTCATAATAGAGACATCTAGCCTCTCCAGAACGGGACTCAATATATTTTGCATACAGCCACTAGCACAAGACATATCAAAGATAATATTTTTTTTTATTTTTTTTGAAGGAACATTTCAAAGATATTATTTTGACAAAAAAGAATGAATATCTTTCAAGTTCTAACCATCTTTTCCAACTCATCTTTAAACCACGCCAATCATAAACGAACGCGTTAGAGTTTTTTTTGTCGGTCATATGTTTTCACATCTCCACTTGAAAGACAAGTTTGTTTGATTAGCATTCTTTTCCACAAAGACTTTACATTGCATAAAAGATATTGACCACTTTCTACTGAAATAAAAAACTCTAGCAAAAGTCTTTTCAAATAAAAAAATACACACACATGCAAGTGAACATGATCAATTTGGTATGAAGTCTAGGATTTTTTTTAAGGAATCCCGACGTGGGTTCCTTAACAAAGTAAGTAAATGGTTTTATGATATTCACAAAAAACCACTTGTGTTTCCATTTAATGCTGGCTTGTTAACAAAGAGCTTGCTTCAGTTCCTTGGAAAAATAGGGCAGTCTAGACAACAACTTATAATGTTTCATTATCAATAATAACGTATATTTTACACATAACCTTCATTCATCACTTCTAGAACTAGAATGAACGAGAAGATGTACGAAATCGTTAGTGTTATTATTATTATTTTTTTTTGGACATTGTAAGGGGATTGTAAGGTAGGAGAATCAAACCCTTGACCAATAGTGAAAATAACCAACACGGATGCTACTAGACTACAATAATCTTGACCGTTAAGAGCAAGATTACTGTGGGGATAAAAAACTCAAAGTCAAAAAACTTAAAGTGAATATTGAAGGGAAAAAAACCTATTTGAAAAAGAGAAAAAAATCAAAGGGACAAGATTAATTGCAAGGGTAAAAAAACCTAAAATGGGGGATAAATTTGGCCCTTTCTTTACCTCCCCCCCAACCCCCAAAAGTATCAAAATCCATCTCTTTCAACTTAGACATTATTTAAGGGGCAAAAAACCCAAAAATAAGTTTATTGCCCTTTACCTTATTTGCATGCATATAAACAAAGGGAGGAAAAACCCAAATTTAAGTTTTTTTCTCACATTAATCATGCTCTAAAGTGTTATTAAAAAACTAAAAATAGTAGATTAACTTCAAGAATGATATAATCGAAAGGAAACATGGCAGATAGTGGAGAGACGGGTGACAATAGCGGAAAAGTGGCTTTTTATGGGGCCAGCTTTCAGGCAAGTGGAGGACTCGTCGTCGCAGCATTAGTGTGCCATCAAAATAAGTTACTATCAAAATCAGAAGATTTTTTTTTCCCTCAAGAGGAATCCATTGTGCTAAAGAAGAGAGAAGAAAAAGAAACTGATTCACAAACTGCCCTTGCCGGCGGCGTCGGAGACTTGATACCGGCATAAAGGGCAAGAATTCTGCCGGGAGAGCCACCTCGTGATACAGCCAGCATGGAACACATGTCCGCAGGGGACCCGCTTACCCGACCCGTATCCCTCCATACAAACCGCACAGCAACCCTTCTCCATAACCGTCGGCATCTCAACCGGGTCGACCACCGGGCGTTCCTCCGATTCCGGCGACTCGTTTACCCCGGAATCCGACCTGTAATCCACCATTGTCAAGGCGACGTCCAGGTCAAACGGTTCGTTTATGGAAATCTGGGACATGATTGATTGGTTGGAATTTCGAATTGGATCAACGTCTAGAAAATGATGAGATTCGGGCTGGGGAGAATTATTGAAGGAGGATCCGTATTTATAATACGGATAGGCGGTCGATCGGGGCAAGTTGATAGTTCCCCTTCACTTGGTTCATTTATTGTTATGTGCAAGTCAACTCTTTAAAAATGTCAAAAAAAAAAAAAAAGGCCCTTTAGAATTCTGAAAACCGACTCCGAGGGTAATTACCCGTAGAACACGTGAATGTCACTATTTGATCCGTAATTAGGACGAAATTGAACTTTTTCAACGGATAATAAAATCATAAATTCAAAACGTGACAATGTTGGGATACAATTGCTCAAGGACTTTTAAAAATAAAAATGTGCATACGCGACTCGTGAGCGTGACCGTGATGAGAATGATCAATTGTTCATTGTGGATACCAGTTAATGCATTCATTATTATTCATTTGATGGTGTCACTAATTTGTCTATGAAACTGATACCAATATTGATTATCACTGTAGGTTCGTACTTGAATGATGGAGTAGAGTTCAAATATTCAAAAACTAGCAATCGTCGTGTACCTATCATTTGGATTATTACCTTATAACTTCCTATTATAGCCGTCGACATTTAGCGGAATATAAGAGAAAGTTATAACCTTCACTGTAGCTCATTGTTACATGGCGGTTTGTGAGTAAGTTAATGAAATAGAGTAAAGTGAATAACGAGACATTGAAGAGAATGTTGCATTTTAAATATCCAAAAGGGGGAGTCCCCCCCCGCCCCGCCCCAACCAAAAAATTTTCCTTTTTCTTTTTTTTTTTTTTGAAAAAACAATTAAATTATTTATTTTTTATATTTTGAAAATTTTTTGTTTCTTAATTTAAAATAATAAGGGGTATAATGGTAATTTACTTGACAAATTAAAGGTGAAATTAACGGAAACCGTTAAAAGAGACTATATGAGTGACTTAATGAAAGTTGGGTACCCAAGGAGTTGAAAAAAAAAGTTAGAGACCCAACCGATATTAACCTCAAAGATTGGGGATGATATGTGAAATCAGCCCATTTTTATAAAATGATATTTTTGCCCTTACATTGTAATTAAAAAAAAAGAGGAAAAAATTCAAATAAAAACTAGTATTTTATAATTCTAAATACCTAACAACTGTTCGTATAAAATGTGTGTTGAAATCCGCAAGTGTACGGGTCGAACAAGTAATACAGTGGACAATGAGTCCGAATTATTGTACCCACGATGATGGGATTGAGTACCGAAATTATTAGTTCTAACTTTATTTGAATGGTCAAATCTTTTGTGTTTGAGAAAATAGAATAAATAAACAAGTAAATAAAATTAAGAAAATAAAATATAAACAAAGATATAGAGGAAAATATATGATGGATATGTGTCAGGACTCACGACTTTACCATAGTTGGACCACCTAGTCTAGCGACAATCAATCTATGCTAACGATCGAATATCACGAAATTAACTAACTACTCCTCTCGAAGCTAGCTAATCCTATAAAATTAGGCCTCCTCATCTATCTCTAAATGAGCGCGTTAACAATCTTCTTAAGTGTATTAATCAACAAGAGATTCATTAAGCCACCCCAAAGTTCACCCTACGTGATCGCACCAACCACAAGCAAATATCTTTGTCTTATCTAAATTAATGATTCTTATTGCATAAACTAACTTAAATATTCCTTTCTCGAGTTCAACAAAAGTCCATAAATTCATTCATCTATTGGCCACATAGATGAAGACAAAACAATATACCAATAAGAATTAATTGTATAAATTAAGCATGAAAAACATGACTATAGTCTCAACTAGGTTACATCGTTTGTCCTAACTTAAAATCAATTACATATCATGAACGAAAAATTCAAATAAAATAGAGCGCATAACCGAGTAATTAGCTCTTAAATAAGATGAAAAAGTCTTTCACCAAGTTTTCCCTTCTTGAATCTCGAAATTGATTCCAAGCCTTCCAAAGTATTGTGTTTTTCTCCCCATTTTCTATGGTGTTTTCTATATTATGTCTCTCCTCCCTCTTGAAAACTTGACTAGAAGCCCTTTTATAAGGTCTAAAAACCGTGTACAAGTTAAAGTATAAAAAGAGTTCTAAGGAAATAAGGAGAAAAACCGGAAATTTACTCGCAGGGTCCATGCGGCCGCATGGCTCTTTGTGCTAATTCTGCCGAACCTCCATGTGGCCGCATGAGGCCGCGTTCTACTAGTAGCTTGTATTCCAACGCCCATAACTTTTAGTAGGAAACTCAGAATTGAGATCTGAAAGTTGCGTTGGACTCCTGACTCGATATGCTTTCCGATGACCTATTTTACTCCCATGTATTACAATTTTGTGGCCCAAAATTCTTTGAGACACGCGGCTCCGGTGACTTGAACACTTTTTTTTTGCCTTTCTTTTCATTGTCCTCATTTTAATCCCCAAACTTTATAATTTGTGTAACATTGATCCAAATTCGTCCATCTTGACTTTCACTTAGATTTTAACCTACAATTTACCAAACAAAACTTAAATGTGAATTTTTAAACATAATATCACACAATTAACAACACATATAGGGGATTTAGATATCACAAATAATTACCTATCAACAACCCACACCACCCATGAGACCAATGGTGAGTGGTGGGTTGATAAGTATTTAAAATTTTAAAATACTAGTTTTTATTTGATTTTTCCTTTTTTGTGTAATTATAATGTAGTGGTAAAAATGTTATTTTAGAAAGATTCAATGATCAAAATTGATGGAAACTATTAGTAGGAACTTGACGAGAGATTTTCTTAAAGTTTAGGGACACACAAGACTAGAAATAAATATTGAGGATGAGGTTGGCTAAAAATTGGAAGATCAGGGACTTCACGAGTAAATCACCCTTTAAATAGACAACTTCTTTTATAAAAAATAAAGTAGAGAAGGGGGGCGGGGGGTAGGGATGGCAATTCTGTACCTGTTACTAGATACCCGTGGGTACTCGCCCCGAACGGGGTGGGTATTACCCGCCCCGTTAAGAATCGGGGAGGGTACGGGGTGAAAAATGTCTCCCTTAAGTCTTATCGGGGCGGGGACGGGTAGTGGCTGCCCCGCCCCGATACCCGGTTCCCTTTTTTTTTTTTGGATGGGTATGGGGTGAAAAATGTCGCCCCGAAGTCTTATCAGGGTGGGGATGGGTAGTGGCCGCCTCGCCCCGATACCCGGTTCCCTTTTTTTTTTTTTTTTAAATTTTTGCCCTTGTTAGGCTTCGAACCCAGATAGCTAAAGTTGTAACAAACACCCCTTGACCATTTTACTAAGTGTTCTTGTTGTTATATTTTTACTTCAATTAATACTTAATAGTTAATATTTTAAGTTCTTTGAAATAACAAAATCTAAAATCAAGACAAGTAAACAAATCACTTTAATCACACCAATAACCAAATTGAAACCCTAGTCTCTGTCGTCCAAGTCGCCTCCTGCTCCTGCCTCAACACTCTACAGCCCATTCCCCAATCGGAACTCGAAAGTCGAGCTCCAGTCGCCGCCTTGACCTCCAACCGCTCACCGCGCTGTGCCAGAAGACGTCCGTTCGCTGCTGGTTCTGTCGATTCTACCGTGCCTCCCTCTCCACGCCACGCCTCGCCTCCATTCCGTGCTGTCATTCGCCGTGCCTTCGCTGCCGGTTAGCCTTGCCTCGCCGCTGCTCATCCTTTGACGCTGTTCTCGGCTCCGGTACTCCCCTCCATTTAGTCCATTTTCAGCTTTGCCATTGGACACTGATTTTAGTAGAAATTTTAATATGTTATGGTTATAATGTTATTTAGTTCATTTTCAGTTTTTCTGTTTCTTGATAGGTTAAGGATTTGGACTTAGAATGTTTATAGGATTTTATTATAGAATGTTTATAGGATTTTATTATAGAATGTTTATATGTTAAGTGTTATAGAATGTTTATAGGATTTGGACTTAGAATGTTTATAGGATTTGGATTGTTTATAGGATTTTATTATAGAATGTTTATATGTTAAGTGTTATAGAATGTTTATAGGATTTGGATTTTGGACTTAGAATGTTTATTTCTTAGAATGATTTGCAAACTTAACAACATAGTAAAAGCTAGTTATAATTTGAAATAAAAATATTGTTTATAGGATTTGGACTTAGAATGTTTATAGGATTTGGAACGTTTATAGGATGTTATTATAGAATGTTTATATGTTAAGTGTTATAGAATGTTTATAGGATTTGGATTTTGGACTTAGAATGTTTAAGTATTATTTCTTAGAATGTTTTGCAAACTTAACAATGTTACAAGTGATTAATATATTTGTGAAATTTTTAAATCTTATTCCAAATGTATGTTTTACAGGATTCTATAGTCACCGGAGCTTTCACATATAATGACGACGAAGAATGAAGAGTGTTATCCTCTCTTATGTATGTTTTCAATGAACAATTATTGTGGTGGAGATGTGATTTAGTGTTTGTTCTCATGTTTACGCTTATGATTGTTTTTAGTTTGTTTTAATGCTTGTAAGACTTTATTTGGGATGTTGTTTTTGGATATTGATGATTTGCATTTGCTTGTAATGTTGGTTTCAATTTGGTTGTTTAGATGCAAGTTCTTGATAATTTGGCTTGATGTATAATAATTAGGATGATTTTTTAATTTAGTTTTTATTTTTTTAATTTTATTTGAATTTTTTTAACGCTACGGGTAAAGGGTAATTTTCTCGTACCCGCCCCGTACCTGATTTAATCGGGTACGGGGCGGGAAATTCCTTAAGGCGGCGGGGACGGGGGAAAGAATACCCGTCTCGAACTCGCCCCATTGCCATTCTTACCGGGGGAAGTCAAATACCATTTGCCTTTCACTTTCGAACTATAATAATTGAGGTGGACAAACATGTCGTTCTATATCTTGCAAATGCTATAGTTGGAATTGACAGATGGTGACCAATTAACGTTTTGGATAATGCTACTAATTAACGTTTACAGACATGCTGTATGTTTAACATGGTTTCATGCTGATGGGTAACTTCAAATTTGATTATATCAATTTTTTTTCTAAATCAAAATTTCTAACTCCATATTATTGTGTGAGCATTAACACATGCCTATTGTAAAGTAGATTATTATTATTTTTTTAGATATCAATAACCGTTTTGAACACATGTATTATTATTATTTTTTTAGATATCAATAACCGTTTTGAACACATGTTAACACGTTCAATATTGTTGTGGGTGGGCTAGCATATATAATACAAAAATTTAAAAAATTTAGCATATATGATAAAGATGGTCTTATTCCTTTTTTCATATAGATTAATAAATGTTCATTTAATAGTATTGAAAAAGTAAATTTTAACATCATTTCTCCATTATATCTTTTTATTTATTAATTATTTAACTTTAATATAATTCTTTTTTTTTTTGATAACTTTGCATATTAAATTGAGGCATATATAAAAAAACTAAAATATTTCAACTACTTTTTAAAAAGAAAACTGAACTATATTTTGAGATAGAAGAAAAATGAAAACTTGATTATCTTTTTAGGAAGAATGTAGTATTAATTATTTATTTTATATTTATTCGATATGAGATTTATCTCTTGACAGTGATGGTCCATTATTTCATTTGTAGGAAACACATTAATATATGTGACTTCTTTTTCTACCAAGTGGTTGACACACATTAATGTTCTAACTAACCGATTAAAAGAAAAAAAATGCATGTGCATTCATTCTGGCATATCCCCAAAATATTCTTTGGTGAGGAGGATGTTAATATTGAGTCAGGTCAGTATATAAAGCTCAATTATCAATAGAAAATAATTACATCACATCTCACACTCTGTATGACTGTTTTCTATTAATAGTTAGACTCTATTTAGGAAGGGGTTTGTATTTTTACATATTGTTAGTTAACTGGCATATTATTCTAACTGTCAACTTAGAGAGAGGGAATATTAATATCTCATCATTGTTGATATATGTGACTACTCTACTCAAGAAGATACTTGAATATTTAATTTTTGTTAGAAGTGATGAACATGATTAATGAAAGTGAACATCAAAATATCTCATCATCGATTTTTCATTTTAAAGTTACTTTTGTACTATAGACGTTGATAAGTTAAACTGATCGAAAATCATTTATATTCATATATTTTATTTTATTGAATTTTTTTCTTGAAGGAATTATTTTATAGAACTTACTATTATAGAGTGCAGATCCAAATTAATTAAATCATTATACCAGAGCTACTTCAAAATTAATGTCAAGGCAAAGTGCATGTAAATAGACAGCACAACCTCTATCGAGTTAGATCATTCTTACTTATTAGTCAACTAATAACATTTGCCTTTGACTCTCCAATTTTATAATTAACGCGGCCAAGTATTATTTTTAATGTCGGTATAAATTATTTCTGTTTATCTGCCAATGTTTATAAATGGAATTGATGGTGACGAGAAATATTTAATTTTAAACTGACTATTTATCATGAACATTTTGGCCAATTTTATTGGTCATTCTATATTTGAATTATTTTTTCAATAGAAAACTTCTAAATTTAGGTTTAACTTTTAAGTGAGATCATGATTCAGGCCCTATAGCAGTACGAGATGGGTAGGGGAATGCCATGCAGTGCCGGTCCTATCGTTATTAGGGCCCTAGAGCCAGTGTCAATTGGGGGTTGGAAGGGGAAGCCCCCTTCCCTGGGGGTTCGGGGATAGCGCCCTTGAAATTTTTTTTTGGGTACTATATTCCTTAATTTTTTTTTATCATGACTTTTAACAGCTCTTCCCAAATTAACAAGATTTCATATGCAATATGTGTTATTGGAAACATAATATATATACAACGTACCAAAATTCTCTAAACCAAACCAATTAACCAATAAACCTCCTCAACCCCTAAACCAAACTAAATAATCAATTAAGCAATAAACTTCCTCAATCCCTAAACCAAACCAAATAACAAATTCACCATAAACCTCTTTAGTCCCTAAACCAAACCAATTAACCAATAGGCAAAAAAAAAAAAAAAAGTAAATAAAAGTATAAAAAACTTTCCAAACATGAAAACACGAAAAAAGATTGAAGAAAAATGAATTATATAACATTACAATGTCAATGTCCAATTACAATGAAATTGGACATGAGAAACATCAATGTAAAAAAAAAATCAAATTTGTAAAAACATCAAATAATGCGATATCAACTTGTAAAATGGAAAGTAGGCAGCAATGCTTAACGGCTCACGGCAGAAGGCACCATCCATGCAACATGTCTGTGTCCACAATCATTTTGTTCAATACACCTTGGCCAGAACAAACTTGACATGTTAGACTAACATTTTCTAAGAGGTGTTGAGCACATGTTAAAGAATTCCAGCATTTTGCAGTAACAATAATAATAATTGAGTTTGTAAAGATATTCTATGTCATTTCATCAAATTCTAAAAGAAAAATAGCAAACTCTCGAAAAAAGTAACCTACTTAGATGAGAATAACTCTGGTTGTTTCCAAATGCAGAATCTTCAATTTCAAGTGGGCTGCAGAGTTGCAGTATGTAAAATGCCCGTTACACAAAAACCTCTGTATTTACAAATAGAGATTTTGTATTAATTTGAGTAGACCAAAATATTAATATATGTTAAAGGCATGTATGATGCAAAAGTATTCAAATTCAGTAACAACTCACAAGAAAAAGCTCTTGGTTTTTCCTAACAGTACTAGATATTTTACAAAATTTATACACACACCTCTGGACTTACACACATTCTTAAATTTGTCATTTTGAGGAAGACGGGTTAGGGACATTCAAGCAAATACATAAGATATGTACAAATAGATTATAATTCAATGATCAAGAAATGAACAAATGTTTCTTGAAAGCCTAGATGATAGACTACTAAAAGTTTTTAACATATACTAAATAAAATGGGGGGTTAACCAACACTGAATCTCAAAATTCTCAGAGTCAGATATTTCCCTTTGAAGAAACTCAAAGCCCACAGACACCATATTTCTCAAAATTTAGAATATACTTAAAGTTAAAATCCAATAACCATAACTAGTTTTGCAGAATGCCATTTATTTATACTTAATAAAAAAAAATAATGAAGAAAATCAGGCAGTTTCTTATGCTTGAAGGTTGAAGAAAAAGTCCAAACCATATATTTTACTGCAAAATCTCCACAATTAAACTTGACCAATCGACGTTTCACGGCACCTTTTCTACTTCAGCAAATTAAGCTCAGAACATGCCAATGTGTAAAGTTGTAGAGAAGGAATCTATTAACATTCAACATTCAATTGGTTGAGTCTGCAGAAATTTATGTAGAAAATAAAGAAAAAGAGTTGGCAACTGGGGACCTAATAGCCTACTTTTACCAAATTATTACAACAGCACCTACCCCATAAAAAAAATTCAAGAAAATGCAAGCTCACATACACATTTACTGAAAAGTGAAAACCCACCAATCTCTTCCAACAAAAAAAAAATATTTTAGAGAGAGAAAATAATGCAGTAGTAAATAAGAAAATGTTCTTACACTCAATGGAAAGAAAGGAAGGCAGCATCGCGGCAGAAAGCTCAAGGCAGAAGGCAGCACCGCAGCAAAAAGCAGCACTACAGTAGCGGACGGCGGACTGTAGAGTCGTGGTCTTCCTCAAGCGACGGTGATTGATTCGCTGTTGGCGACACCGACCGGTGATTGCGGATTGAGAGATAAAGGGATTGATTAGTATATTAGGGTTCTTCAATTTCCAATTGGGGATTTGGGAATTAGGAATATTTTGGAATTTAGGGTTTTGGGCAATTGGAACTAGGAAGGCGTTTTGTTTTGTTTCATATTTGCAGCAAACTTTTTTTTTTTATTTTAAATCTGAATTTTGAAAAAATAAAACAATTTGGCCCAAAATAGGCCTTTAAATCTTTAAGAATTGGGCCCTTAGTTTCAAATATTAGGCCCGGAACACATATGAAAAAAAAAGGAGTAATTTATAGCTAGTGTTCTCAACCTTTTCACTTTGTTGAGATTATGTCCCTAACTTTTAATTTTCATTCTGGGGGTTCTCAATCTTTCAAAATCGTTACACCTAAGATCCATCGGACGGAAACTGTTAATTCTTCAGTTAATGTTAGGGCTATTTTGGTAAAATACACAAAAAATTAATTATTTTAATATTTTAAAAATATTTTAAGAAAAAGGGGACCCTCCACCAAGGCTGCCGGAAATGGCAGCCAAAAGTGCTGCCATTTCTGGCAGTACAGGGGGGAGTCTCCCCTATTTCTTTGGCCAGAAATGGCTGCTATTTCCTGCCAAAAAAAGGGGGGAGACTATCCCCTTTTGGCTGCAATTTCCGGCAAAAAAAGAGGGAGAGTCTCCCCTCTTTTAGCTGCCATTTCCGGCAGCCTTGGTGAAGGGGCCCATTTTTTCTTAAATTTTTTTAAAACATTAAAATAATTAATTTTTTGTGTATTTTACCAAAATACCTCTAAAATTAATAGAAGAATTAACGGTTTCCGTCCGAGGGACCTTAGCTGTAATAATTTTGAAAGGTTGATGACCACCAGAACGAAAATTAAAGGTTGGGGATGTAATCTCAACAAAGTAAAAAGGTTGGGAATGCTAGCTGTAAATTACCCAAAAAAAGACTCAGCATATTTTGGGCTAGGTATAACTCAATTAATTGGGCCCCTCTTATTCCTGAGCCTGAGGCGGCTACCTCTTGGGCCTCAAAACAGGACCGGGCCTGATGCCATGGGTATTGATCCGGAAACAACGGGTTTTCCCGTTATAGAGACACTTAGTGTATGTTGTACATTCTCTTCTATTAATTTACATGACTCTATATGTAGGTTCATAAAACTAGTAGAGTTGAATGCATCACATACATAAGGTATCTCCATAATAGATAAACCTGGACCCGGTGTCCCCGATTGAAAATTGGGAATGCCAGTATGCGCATGGTAAGTAATCTGGTTTCCAAAGGCTTAGCTCCTTCATTTGCAGACCAAAAATCCCCCAAATCCACTTTCGGTTGCTACAGGCTTGGATTCTGGTTTCGTACAGGAGTAGAATCTGGTGCTTTAACAACCATGTTAAAAAAATATACTATATATGTCCTGAATATATTGTCAACTTTCCTTTCTCACAAGGGTTATAAAAATTTATTAGAAAAACAAATTCTACAAATGATATTTCTAAAATACCCCTATTTAATTTAATGTAACTAATTATTATTACTAAACATATTAAAGAAGGTGTATCAAAAAAATATATTAAATAAGGTTATATTGGAAAACAACTCCTTAAATTAAAAACAAAACTTTATATTTAAGGCAACTTAAAAAATAAAACAAGACTATATATTGATTAGGACGAAGGGAGTAAATTTATTTTCAAATTTTATCTCTTAACCCCTCCCTGTCGAGTAAATAAACTCTGGCATCACAGTGGTGTCTCTTCTAGTTTCCCTTTTTTTTTTTTGGGTGTTTGGGGGGGGGGGGGGGGGG